>OY728123.1:667845945-668119945 GCA_963277665.1 Viscum album
GGTAATTAAACATAAAATATAAAAAATGAAAATAAACTACTTCCTTGAAAATTATTCAAAGATTTCATCTTCATAACCTGGGGAAGGAAAAAAATAAAATTGTGAGATAAAATTCTTAGTAAGTGTCATATGAAATAATAATAATTGAAGCAAAGTCAATAAGGCATAATCATAATGGCAAGGTAAATAATCTGAAAAACACGTGCCATCAATACACTAAGAATGAAAATGAAACTGTAGATTTTTTCATAGTGAAAATCTCATGGAAATTAATAACTAAATACTGAATGAAGAAAATGTTTATTCATTAGACATCATGTATCTAGAACATGAACCATTATACTGTCAAGACGGTTTTATTCTGTGGATAAAAACCTGTCTGATTCTTCTTGGAAACAAACACAAAGGGTTTGTTGACAACTATTTTGTCTCATGAGACTTGTCGATATATTGAGGGGATATCTATACCTTGGAATCACCCATCACTTAAATTCCAAATCATTCTTCATACATAGATTCAATTCATGAACAATAAGACTTATCAAAATATCCATATTGAGTATAGGATACATATTCATCAATATTTCTCCAATTAAAACAACATTCAAAGAAAACACCATATATAAAAATGGTACATGGATAATATAATAATAATATCCATGATATAAGAAATTTTTATATTTAAAAAAATCTTCAATGAATTATGATCACAAATTAAAGGGAAGTATACATACACCACACACATGGAATAAGTGGAGAATTAGGCATAACCAAAGGGAATATCATAATGGATTTCGTGAAATAATGTACTTAAATAATAATTGGACATTAATAATGGAAAATATTTATATATCATGATAAATGAAGCCCAAATTAATTGAAAACATATAAAATAAGTGTTTAAGAAACTTTATAATTGAGCCTCTTTAGTGCGGTTTAAGGGAAAATACTAAAGAGACTTTAAAACAAAAAAAGGAATAATTTTTTGTATAAAACAAAAAATGTACAAAGATATTTTTTCATGATAAAATGAGTTATTTTATAAAATTATTGGTATATTAAACCATATTAAGGATGGTACTTTAAAATGGTTAAGAAATTTGGAATTTCCCTTTAATCGGGCTAACTTGTTAGGAGGAATTGAAAAGGGGTCATTATGAAACATGTATTTCCCATCAAAGAAAGAATAATTGAGTTAGTTAAATATATTTGGAACATAAAAATAGAATTTATGAGGTTAAAATAATAATAACTAATGATTACATTTAGGTAATTAGATATAAAGCGTAGCCTGAATGAAAAATGGAGGTTTGGGGCGAATCTCTTACCTTATGCCTGAAAGTGTTCTTCATATGCACTTAATGTCCTGGATAATGAAATTGAATTAATTAATAATTTAAATAATAATATATTCAACATGTATTTTATTTATTATAATTTTATTAATTTCATTTATGATCTTTTTTATGAGTTATATGATTTAATTTCAATATTCGGGAGTGTATGGTTCCTTGGTTTTCATGATTGGTTCACTTGTATACATGTATGAAAGACCATGTAAAATGGGAAAAATTCACCAAAATTGAAATTATATGTTATTAATGGAATTAAATAATATTAAATTTTCTTATATATCATTTTTTTATAGGGTATTATGATGAATAATTAGATAATATGTTAGTGATAATTGTTTAGATTATTTTGGAGTTTTTTCGATCATTATAAACTAGATTTATTTTAATACTTAATATTATATATATATGTTGGTTATAGAACACTAAATAAGTTTTAATATAAATTTTACATTTTTTAACCATTATAATGGTTTTTTTACAATCCTTGAATATAGTATTATAAAATGAAAATGCATCGTCCACGATGGCGGTAAATCAACACATCACGGATGATATTTTCATTTTTAGAATAAAAGGGAGAGAAGAATGGCTTTGATGATGGATTTTACATTAACATAATAAAATTCCACTATATATAAGATACTGGATTTATCATTAATGTTTTAATAGAGGAGGTCATGAAATGATAAGAAAATAAATGAAAATAAAAGAAAAATAAAGGGAAGGATTAAGGGTTTTACCTCTTGAATTCTTCCCCTTGAGAACCTCCTTAAGGGAATTGGGTTTGGTATTTTGGTGATAAAAGAAATAATAAGATGTGGGAAGAGGTTTGGGAGATAAATTGGGTAGAAATTTGACAAATTCTTATAATGTGTGAGGAGAAAAGGTAGTGAGAGGTGGTATTTATAGTGGAGGAGATGGGAGTTTTTTTATTATTTAATTCATTAGTTTATTATTTTGGCTCAAGACTATGAATAGTTTTAATTACCATGAATATGTATAGTAAGGAAAGAATGATATTTAGATATTATTTTTCTTGCATCAGAAATGACTCAATAAATAGTTCATTTAACTTATAATGTATATGTACCATAAATTACCATATTTCACTATTCACAAAAAAATCAACTATTTTAAAAAAATCTCAAAAATTAACCCTAACAATTTTTTATATATAGAATTAAAAAATGAACTCCATTTTATGAAAATAATTTTCTAAACATGATAAATTTAATTTTTAATTAATATCATCATTTATTCAAAAAAACAGATTTTAAGATTATAACTCATTTTATGACATTTTGGAAAAATTAATCATGGTCTCATAAAATTATATTATAATCATAAGACAATGAAATATTAATTTATGAATCTATTTTATGAAAACAAATTTTCTTTTAAATCATTATATTAATTATAAAATTATAAATAAACATTTATGTTTCACAAAAATATCAACACTTAAATTATCATTTTAAAAACATTTATTTTCTTATACTATAATATAATTATATAATAATTTCATTTATAAGATACCTAAATTTTATTTATACTTTCATAGGTGATGTTACTATTCTATTGGCCAGATTATTATTCCTCATGGTCACATTACTATTTCTAATGGTCACATTACTACTCTGAATGGTCAAATTACTATTTCAACAGTTTTTTTGATATTTAATAGTATATCATTGTTTGTGCATGAACATAATCTATCGAGTAAATTGAATTTATTTAAGAAGGTACATACCATAAAATCTTGGGGTGTTATATTCTTCCCTCCTATGGAAATTTCAACCTCAAAATTTTCATTAATATTTCCTTCTAAATAGGTGAGGGTGGTTCTTCTTTATAATATCTTTAGGTTCCCGTGTTGCTTCTTCCATTTCATGGTTTCTCTGAAGAACCTTTACCAGTCGATTCCTCTAATTTCTCAATACCAACTATCTTGTGTCAAGAATCTTGATAGGATCTTCAAAGTAAGACAAAACAAGTTCCAGTTCTATTTCTTCATAGGTGAGTACATGTGTTGGGTATAGCATGTACTTCTTTAACAATGACATGTGGAACACATCATGAAATTTGGAGAGACTTGGAGGAATTGCTAATTGGTACACTAAAAATCCAATTCTTTACAGAATTTTAAATGCTCTAATGTACCTGGGGCTCAGTTTTCCTTTATTACCAAACCTTATGATACCCTTCTATGGATATACTTTCATAAAGACATGATCTCCCACTTGAAATTCCAAATCCTTTCTCCGACTGTCAGCATAACTCCTTTTCCTACTTTGACATGATTTAATATGATCCTAAATGGTATTTATATTTGTCTTTTTCTCTTAAATAAGTTCTAGTCCAAAAAGTTTCCTCTCACTAACTTCTTACCAACAAGTTGGAGTATGAAATCTCTTTCCATATAATGCTTCATATGTCACCATTTGAATACTAAAAATATAAACCATTGTTGTAGAAAAATTATAAAAAGTGTAAATATTAATTCCACATACCTTGAAATTCAAGTGAGCATGACCTCAACATGTCTTATAATGTTTTAATAGTCTTTTTAGACTATCTATCAGTTTGAGGGTGATAATCAGTACTTAAATGAAGCTCAGTATCCAAAGATTTCCGAATACGATTCAAGAATTTTGATCTAAAACATTGATCTTGATCATACACAGTCGATAGAGGTTCTATATGAAGTCTTAAAACTTTATTAATATATATTCTTTCTAGGCGTTCAATATTTAAATCCTCTCTTATTACAAGAAAATGTGTTGATTTTGTAAGATGGTAAAAAATAATCCATATCACATCATTCCTTCGAGGTGTACTTGGTAGTCCTGTGAAAAATTACATCATAATGCCATCCCACTTCCACATAAGAATAGATAGAGGTTTCATGAATACTCTAGGATATTGTCTCTCAGTCTTCACTTTTTGAAAAATTAGATATCTTGACACATAGTCATCAATTTCCCACTTCATGTTATCCCACCAAAAAATGTTACTTTATATATTTATACATCTTATTACCACCATGGTGTATAGAGAAATTTGATCTATGAGTGTCATCTAATAGTTCCCTTTTTAGTTTTGGTATTTATAGAACACATAACCACTTTCCAAATTTCAGAACTTCATCCTCATACATGAAGTCTACCAATCTTCCATCCTTAATGGATTTTATTTTCTTTTAAAAATTATCATCATTAGATTGAAATATTTTTATCTTCTCTAGTAAATATGGTTTCACAATAATTTGAAAAGAGAGAGATGTTTACTCTTCTTAATAATTCTCATATCCATATTTACTAAATCTATGAATATAGGATCTTTCTCAATCCTCATTTGGGTTATAATTCCATGATCTTTTAATCTTAATGAATCTTCTATCTTATTTACTTTTCTTGGGTAGTAGTGTATTGATAAATCATAAAATTTGAGTAACTCAAGCCATTGACTTTGACTCATGTTAAGTTCTTTCTATGTAAATATATATTTCAAACTCTTTTTATCTATATATATCTCACATATTTCACCATAGAGATATTATCTCCATATCTTTAGAGAAAATATTACAGATGGTAACTCAAGATCATGAGTTTGATAATTTTTTTCATGAGTCTTCAAATACCTTGATGCATATACAATAACTTTGTCATTTTTATAAGGACACAGCCCAGTCCATTCTTCAATGCATCACTGTATATCACAAACCCATCATTTTATAATGGAATATTCAAAATCAAAGCATTAACCAATATTCTCTTCAATTCTTCAAAACATTTCGTGCATTCTTTTTCTCATATGAACTTAACCCCTTTGCATGTGAGCTTGGTTAATGGGTTATCTAATCTGGGAAATTTATGGACGAAACCCCAATACTAACCTATCAAAACAATGAAACTACATACCTTGGTTATGTTATTTGGTGTAGGATATTCTTGGGTTACCTTTGTCTTAGTAGGATCAACTAAGATTCCATATTTATAGACAACATAAACAATCAAAAAAACATCTTGAATCCATAATTTACACTTGTTAAACTTCCCATATAACTATTTTCTTATAAGAGTCTTCAAAAAAATCTGTAAGTGGTTATCATGGTTCTTAAATATTTTGGAGTACTCCAAGATATCATAAATAAATACCATAATAAATTTATCAATATATTCCTTGAATACTTTTTTCATTAGATCCATGAAAACATAGGGTGCATTAGTTAGTCCAAAATGGCATTATTATGAACTCATAATGTCCATAACTGGTTTGAAATGTTGTCTTTGGAATATATTCCTTCTTTACACACAATTGATGATATCCATAATGAAGGTCAATCTTTGAAAAATATTGAGCTCTATGAAGTTGATCAAATAAATCATCAATGAGAGGAATAGGGTACTTGTTCTTTATTATAATATCCTTGATTACTCTATAGTCAATGCACAACCTCTAGGATCCATCTTTATTATTAACAAAGAGAATAGGGGATCCCCATGGAGAAACACTAGGGTGAATAAATCCCTTATTACTCAAATCCTCTAGTTTTTTATTCAACTCCAAAAAATCCACAGTCGACATTCTATAAGAAGTCTTTGATATTGGTCTTGAATCAGATATTAGATCAATGGTAAATTCAACTTCAAACTCTAGGGGTGTCTAGTTAATTACTCAAGAAATACATAAATGTATTCATGCACTATTGGTACATCCTCAATATGAAGATTAAATTATATTTACCTAGATGATTTTTCTCTTCCTCCCTAAGAATTTCATCCAGTAGAGATACTAGGGGTGGTTCTAGATAAGAATCATATGATGAAGTTTCTACTCTAAAGATAGGGGATTATACATCTTCCTCACATATTGTAATTTCCTTCTTCTTGAAATGATTTTTTGAATCATATTTTGAAATACATTCCATACCAAGGATTATATCAAATTAAACCATAGGTATGATGATAAGGTCAACAACTAAAGCATGTTTATGTGTCATAAATGGGGTTGGCCGACACATTTTTGTTGCAATGATACTTCCCTAGTGAGTTTTTACTGACAACTCCCATATTAAATTAAAAAAGGAAATTTAATATTTTCTTAGAAAATTGGGTAGATATAAAAGAGTATGATGATCTAGAATAAAGTAAATCATTGGATAAATTTTAAGATAGGATTATTGTATCTTCCACCACATCATTGTGTAATTCTACTTCTATTGTGGTGATTTCATAAGCTTGGCCATCTCCCCTTGGTCTATTATATGGTAGATTACCCTGATTTTTGGTATATTGATTTGAATAATTATCCATTTAATTATAGTAGAAATATTGAACATCATTGATTGGTTTCTTCCCCTTTCATTCATTTTCTCGATGACCCTTTTCTCCACACTTATAAAAAACTCTCGTGCCTTTCAAGCATTTTATAGGATGATTATTTCAACAATTTTAACATAATAGAAATTTCATAATTCAATTCATCTTCTTTGACACTTCACATTTTCCATGGTTATCAAAAGACCTCATATTATCTTGATTTCCCATGAACAAATAGGTTTTATTAAATTCCTTATTTGTTTTGATGGAACTAAATACTATTTCATCATATGATGAACATGTTTTAGAAGCCAATACCCTTTGGTGACTTGGCTTACTACCTTCAAATAAATGATCAATCTTTTCTTCACAATCACTTATGCAATCCATTTCATACCTAGATAGTATTGTGAAGGTTCCTCAGACTCTGCAACAGTCTCTTCTTCCCTTTACTTTAAGATAAGGAACTTTCTCTTCATTTTAGTTCATTTCTCATAAGGGAAATATTTGTTGAATAATATTTCTTTAAAATTTATACATTCCATGTTTTCTATTTTATTTTCCTCCTAAGTATTTTGGATCAACTACCAACATTGATCATCATATCCCTTAATACAATATACTGCTAGTACTACCTTTTTACTTTAATTGTATCCCAATGCTAGAAATATCATTTCAAGGGACTTGATCCACTAGTCAACTACCACTGAATTGGTAGTCCAACTAAAATATTGGAGCTTATACCCTATGAAATGATCTAACATAGGTGCAGTATATTTATTCATCATAACCTGATTAAGTTGTCCTAATAAGGTCATGATATGCTCAGCTCCCACACTAACTTTTTTGACCTTCTCAGTAAAGAAATACCTAAATTAACTATGAGTATTGATTCCAATACTTCTATTAGGATTCATCACTAAATAATGGAACACACTAAGTTAGATCATAATAATCATGAGGATTGAGCCAAAAAATCACTATAAGGTATTATTATAATTCTCATGTTTACTTAACATCTAGTTCTCAAGGTCTTTACTAAACTTTCTATGATACCAACTGTAATAAACCCGACCCCAGAAACCCAAATTCTATGGTTGTTTTATTATAATGTTATAGATATAATAGATCACATCACCAAGTATTGATTAGTTTAGTAGTCTTAATGTACCAAATACATACATGGTTCCCTTATTACATTGGTAATTAAACATAGAACATAACAAATATAAATAAACTGCTTCCATGAAACTTATTCAAATATTTCATCTTTATAACTTGGGTAAGGAAATAAAATAAAAGGGTGAGCTAAAATTATTATTAAGGGTTATATGAAATAATAATAAGTAAATCAAAGTCAATAAAGAATATTCATTATGGAAAGGTAAATAATCTGAAAAACACATGCCACCAATACATTGAGAATGAAAATGCAACCAAAAATTATTTCATAGTGATTATCTCGTAGAAATTAATAACTAAATATTGAATGAAGAAAATTCTTATTCATTGGACATCATGTATCTAACACATGAACCATTATACTATCAAGATTTTTTAAGTCTATAGGTAAAAACTCATCTGATTCTGCTTAAAAACAAACACAAAGGTTTTGTCGCCAATCATTTTGACTCCTAAGACCTATTGATTCATCGAGGGGATATCTATAACCAAGACCGACCCCTCACTAAAATTCCAAATAATTATTCATACATAGATTAAATTCATGAAAAATATTACTTATCAAAATATTCATATTGATTAGAGGATACAGATTCATCAATATTTCCCCAATTAAAAAATCATTCAAAGAAAATACCATATGTAAAAATGGTACATGGTTAAGGTAATAATAATATCCATGATATAAGAAATATTGATATTTAATGAAATATTCAAGGAATGATTATCACAAATGAAAGGTAAGTATACATATACCACACATAAGGAATAAGTGGTGAATAAGGCATAACCAAAGGTAATATCATAATGGAGTCTATGAAAGAATGAATTTAAACAATAATTGAATAATAATAATGGAAGATATGAATATATAATGATAAATTAAGTACAACTAAAGTGAAAACATGTAAAAAGAGTGTTTAAGAAACTTTATAAATGAGCCTCTTTAGTACAGTTTAATGGAAAATACTAAAGAGACTTTATAACGGAAAAAGGTGTAATTTTTTGTATAAAACGAAAAATGAAAAAATTTAGTTTTTCATGATAAAATGAGTAATTTTATAAAAATGTTTTTTCTTAAAATAGATTATGTATGGTACTTTAAAATGGGTATGAAATTTGGAAGTTCCCTTTAATTGGGTTTGCTTATCAGGAGGAATTGAAAAGGGATCCTTATAAAACTTGTATTTCACGTCAAAGAAAGAAGAATTGATTTAGGTAAATATATTTGGAACATAAAAATATAATTTATGAGGATTAAGTAAGAATAATTAAGAATTAAATTTGGGTAAATAGATAGAAATTCTAACCCGAATGAATAATGGAGGTTCAGGGAGAATCCCTTACCTTATGCCCAAAAGTGTTCTTCACTAGTACTTAATGTCCTGGATAATGAAACTAGATTCATTAATAATTTAATTAATAACCTAATAAACATGTATTTGATTTATTTTAATTTTATTAAGTTCATTTATGGACTTTTTTATGAGTTATAAGATTTAATTTCATTATTTGGGAGTGTTCATTTCCTTGGTTTTCATGATTGGTTCACTTGTATACACGTATGAAAGATCACGTAAAATGGGAATAATTCTCCAGAATTGTAATTATATGTTATTAATGGACTTATAGAAAATTAAATGGTCTTATATATAATATTTTTATATTTTATGAGGATGAATCACTAGATAACATGTTAGTGATAATTGTTTAGATTATTTTGGTGGTTTTTTGATCATTATAAACTAGTTTTGTTTTATTATTTAATATTATGTATATATGTTGGTTTGAGAACACTAAATGGGTTTTAATATAAATTTTAAATTATTTTTTAACCATTATAATGGTTTTATAGCCATCCTTAAATGCATTATTAGAAAATTAAAACACATTGTCCGTGATGGTGGTAAATCGACACATCACGGATGATATTTTCATTTTTAGAATAAAAGGGAGAGGAGAAGGGTTTGATGATGGATTTTCCATTAACATAATAAAATTATAGTATATATAAGATAATTTAGTTATGATTAATGGTTTTATAGAGGAGTTTATGGAAGGATAAGAAAATAAATTAAAATAAAAGAAAAAGAAAGGGAAGGATTACGGGTTTTACCTCTTGAATTCTTCTCCTTGAGAACCTCCTTAAGGGACTTGGGTTTGATATTTTGGTGAGACTAGAAATACTAAGACATTAGGAATAATTATAAGAGATTAATTGGGTAGAAATTGGAAAATATTCTAGGCTTATAAAGTGTGAGGAGAATAGGTGGTGAGGGTAGTATTTATAATGGAGGAGATGGGTGTTTTTTGATTATTTTATTCATTAGTTTATTATTTTGGCTCAAAACTATGAATAGTTTTGATTCCCATGAATAAATATAGTAAATAGATAATTATAGTTCTATATTATGGTTATTATATCATAAATTACTCAAAAAATAGTGCATTTAACTTATAATGTATATATACCATAAATTACTATATTTCACTATTCACAAAAAATTCAACTATTTTAGAAAAATACCAAAAATTAACCCTAACAATTTTTAGCATGTAGAATTAAAAAATGAACTCCATTTTATGAAAATAATTTTCTAAATATGATAAATTCAATTTTTAATTAAAATAATCATTTATTTGAAAAATACAGATTTAAAAATTATAATTGATTTTATGACATTTTGAAAAATTAATTAAGGTCTCATAAAATTATATTATAATAATAATATAAAAAAATATTAATTTATGAATCTATTTTATGAAAATAAATTTTATTTTAAATAATTATATTAATTTGAAAATTCTTAATAAACATTTATGTTTCACAAAAATAACAACACTTAATTTGTCATTTTTAAAATATTTATTTTCTTATACTATGATATAATTATATCATAATTTCATTTATAATATGCCTAAATTTTATTCATACTTTCATAGGTGAGGTTATTATTTTATTGGATAGATTACTATTCTTAATGGTCACATTACTATTCCTAATGGTCACATTACGATTCCTAATGGTCATGTTTCTATTTCAACAATCATGTTAATATTTAATAGTATATCAAAGTTAGTGCATGCAACATAAGCTATCAAGTAAATTGAATTTATTTTAGAAGTTACATACCATAAAATCTTGGGGTGTTATAATAAAGTAATATTTTAAATGCTGAGATGATGTTTAGGGATGCCTAATCCCAACCTTCCTTATTTTAAGATTGTTTTCCATGGTTAGAACCATGGGTCATATTTTTTGAATTTTATTGTTATTGGAAATATTATTTATTTCCATTATTATTCTTAGAAAATTAAATTCCATTTCTATGTTTTTAAATGAAACCTAGCACGGTTTGATTATTTAGTGGGTGTTGGGATGTTTAAATATTTTTTTGGTGGTAGATTGATGTGGAAGATGGTTGGATGGTATCGATGAAGTAAAAATGTGTTGCGGATGATGGTATGATAGTTGTATTGAGTATAATTTTTTACTTAGTTCATTATTTCTATTTTATATTATTGTTAATTTCTTATTTTATTTCAAGGATTTATCTCTTCCCTGTAGTAGGATAGTTGTGTCTAGAGCCCCGGTGTTATGGAATGGGAATTAATTGATGAATAGAATAAATGAGGATGGTTTTTGTATATTTAATGATGATAATGATATTTTAAATTAGAAGTGGAATATATATTTTGGTAATGATTAAAAGGGTAGGAATGTGAAATATGGAATTATCATCTTGAATAAAATAAACTTGTATTAAGATGATTAATGTAAATATTAATCCAGAATTGATGATGTAATGGTATTAAATGGTTGATAATTAGTTAATGGTAAATGATTAGTGATACTAATAAACCTTAATGCTTTAATTTCTATAAAATAATTGGCTTCCTAATGGTTAGAGTTGGAATATGGGTTGTTTTGCAATATGCCAGTTATTATTTCAATCTTTGGTATCATAGTTTCCCTTATAATGGTTGTGTTCTATAATATCCATTATGTTCTATTATTTATTATTCTCTACAACCCAAGTTGGTTGGGGTAGTTGATGCCCATATTTTTTCAGCTGTTGGTATGAGCCTATAAGGGGCCTCGTGATGATAGGGTTTCCCCCATGCTACCTTCATCTCCATCGTCACAGATTGGATTTCTCCTTGGAGCCTCTGCTCGGCCCATGCGCGGTGTTTATCCTCTTCCTATTGCAGTGTCGTGCGGGTCTGCGACTCTCAGATAACCCATTGTTGTTGCCTCCTTCTCACCCTTCCTTCAATCTGGCTAGGGTTCTCTTTCCAGTGCAGTGTTGGTCCAGAGTTCTGTTGTTGTGGATTGGGGGTTGCCGCTTCACTTCGAGTCAGTTGTGGGTGTGCTAGAGGGTCTGGTCTCTGTGTGCAGGTTTGAAAGCAGTGGCAGGATCCACAGCTCTAGATTCAGTGAGGTCTTCTTTCGACATAATTTGGGAGTTCCTCAATCTGTTGTTGGTTCATGATTCTTGCTCCTCATTTTCATTTTTTATTTTTGTTTTTTCTATGGTTCGACTTCGCTTGTGGATCTCTTCTATGCCAATTTTGTTTGGTTCTGATTTCTTGTGGAAGTAGATGGTTTCTATTATGCTACTAATTGTTGTTATTGAGTTTGGTGAAGTGATTCTATTATGGGGTGTGTTCATTCTCATGGTTTGATTTGATGTGCCGATGATTTTTTCCGGTTTAAGGATGGATTTTTGGTGGCATGCGACTTGAGGTTTGAGAGTCAATGAAACTATATTCTCTTACAGGAATGGATTTATATGGGGTTTAGACCAGGGTTTTTCTTCTGGTTGTCATTTTCATATTTGGATGTTTGAGAGGGTATGGATTTTCCATCAGTTCCATGCTTGTGCAGTCATGCATGGGACTAATTTCCGTGTAGTGATGAGTAGGAGAAACTAATTTAATGTTTATTATGCTAGGTGGAGCTCTTCTGTGTAGGCTTGAATGGGTTCTTTGTTCTTAAACTTTTGTATCGTGGTGCTTTGAATGTTTTTTTCTTTGAAGTCGTGCATGGTTTCTCACTTTTTCCTCAAAAGTGACTAGATAATAAAAAAGTAATTTTCAGTCAGGTTATACATGTATATAAGCTATAATAACTTTAGGTATAGTGTTTGTTTATACAGATTATAATAGAATGCAGTTATATTATGTGATTATGGGGATGTAATGATGACGTGGTTGCAGTATGTGGATATAGATGTGATGTGTTAGCATGGATGTGAAGTATGAATTATGGAAGATATAAGAGTGATGAGACATAAAATGTTAGGATTTAGGGAAACTATTTTAGTGGGAAAGTGGAAGTGAGGTTCCTAACTCCAATATATTTCATTGATATTATGTTACATAATTTTTTTTGTTATTTAGGGAGTGAGCCTTAATGAATATGGGAATATAATTGACCTGATTTAGGTGACCAATTAATTTCCTCTATTTATCCACCGGGGATTTAGTTTTCTTCTTCTACATTTTCATGATAGGTTTTAAGGAGGATAATAATGAGTACACTTGTACGATCACCCAAATATATATAACTATTTTTCATATTCTATTGAGGGTTCTGGTTATTGGGCTGGATGTTACTAGCTTATGGAGATTTTTTTTAGGATTATTAGTGTTCATGGTCATTTCCATAGTAGTTTTTCATGGAATTTTTATTTTTGGTTTTTCATTGTATGAAAATATATTTATTGGGACTGGTTTATTTATCATTATGGAGTTGGTTTGTGGATTATTATATTTTTCCTAGTAATATGAGGTTAATTCCCCCATATGTGTATACTATATACCCTTGGTGTTATTTTCTAACCTATGGACAATTAGAAGTGGGCTTCTAGGGTTACTCCTACCTTTACTGCTGGCCCAGAAGCGATACCAATGGGGGTGGTTCATGAAAATGTGGTATCAAATATTTTGGTTGAGAGATGGAATATAGGTTGGGGATAATAAAGGGTTTGGATTATATAGGTTGGTAGGGAAATAGTATCATTTTAACTTAGTACATGATGTAAGTGATGGAGACTAGTGAGGAAATAGGATATTAAGGTTCCCTATGATCTGATGTATGGACCTTAAGGTTACTAAATGTGCTAAGAAAATGGATGTTTCTTGAAGGGTAGAGACATAGGTAAGGACCATGCATTATGATTATCCGTGCCTATGATTGAATTGGGTAGATGGTGGGGATTATGATTAATCTTATTAATTCAGCTTAAGTATTTCATGTTATAGGTTTATAAGGTCCTTAAGATTTTCTATATTTTAAGTATAGATACATATTGATATACCTGTCAGTATTGTTCTAGTGAAGATTAGAAAGAAATACCAGAATATCTCTAGATAGTTAAGGTTGGTTAAGATGATGCTTGGAGGAAAATGCTTCTTTAGTTCCATCATTAGGTCCTGTAGAAGTATAAGGGATCTATTTCAGATCAATAGATTTAAGCATTACTAGAAGAGGTAGATATTGATTTTTTTGATTCATTATTTAATGGAACATTGGATTTATTTATCTGTCATAATGTAGTGAGGGTTTTTTAATCAGTGGTGGGTTTTATTCCTTGGTGATCATGAGGATTCAGAAGTTTCATGGGAAAAGTTCCATGATCAATTCTATATTGAGTGTCTTTCTTTAACAATGAAGGCATCCCATCAGGGAAATATTATTTCTAATTTACAAGGGTGTTTCAGTATGTGAGAGTTTGGAATTAAATTTAATAATCTTGTATATTATACTTTAGATCTTTTATTAGATTAAGAGGTTGGATTGAGGCATTTTGAGGAGGTGTTGTTCCCAAATATCCAATACTAGGTAAGACTATTCATGTTGTTGATATTCTTTGAGGCGTTGGAAAAGGTAGTGGTTATTGAGAAGATATTGGCTTGTACTATATCATAGTGGGAGGAAAGTAGGTAGTAATTTCCTTGCATGGATATGATTATAGGTTCTCAGTTTCATGGTTAGTCAAATTTTTAGATAGCGAGGATTCAACTTCATTTTCCTTCATCTTGTTTCACCTGCATTGGTAGCTCTTAGACTTATAAAAGGATATTAAGCATCATTTTATTTTATTTTTGAGTTCTTGAATATAAAAATATAAATTTTCCAACATTCCCTGGCATTTAGTATGGAGATGGAAGGCCACTATAGGTTCCATTATTGTAGCAATATCCTATGAGGTAGCAGTAGCAGCATGGTGCTCTAGGTATTAGTCACCAACAAGAAGATGGGGAAGGAAAAAAGATAGCCTCGTGATTCCACCCATCCTCAAGGACATAAAGAAAATTATGGTTTTTTAGTTTCTTAACATGAATTATAAAGAGGTTTTGAAGTCGTACGCAGTCAGATACACTCCATAGAGTTATCATCTCCAAGAAAGACAGAATTTGTGTGAGGTGACATCTTTTATTTTCTAACAAGGTGTATGCTTAGTTTGATTCCAGAGCTACACACTCCTTTATTTAACCCACCTTATTATAAGCTCTAGGAATTTAGTTAGTGAGGATTTTAGTTCCCCTAGTTTTGACTATGCTAGTTGGAGGTCGAGCTATCTTATATGATGTGTGTAGATATTGTGAACTAATATTATGGTTATCCCTATTCTAAGAACCTGATTCGGTATATTTAAAGTTATAATGGAATTTTCTAATCCCCAAGGGCTGGAAACTATTTTTTGGGAATCAAGAAATGTTCTGTGGGAATTATTTTCCCAATAAATTTACCAAGTGGGTCCTAACTGAGAACCTGACATGACCTCATCATAAGCTAGTGAGGAATGCATCTAGAAAAGTGAAATGATGATAACAACACATCAATAAAACATAATATAAATTAAATCTCAAAAAACATAATAATCAAAACACAATATAATTATCCATAACATACCTAAAATAGGGGCCAATAATACACATGCAAAATAGGAATGAGATAGGAATCTGAATTGGTGATACAATAGTATATGATTAGAACCAAAACCAAAATATAAAAAAACACCACTACCCATATCCATGTGACATGAGGTATCACATACACCATAAACATCATAATATCATCAAACAATAATGCCTATTTCCTGCCAGTGATGCCTTTATTTTTCCTTTATTTATCAAAAAAGGCATGCATGCATCCATTGGGTGTATGTTGGGTGTGAGCACAATAAGCCTTATAGGATCCCACTAAGCATTCCATGAGTAAACATTGTTAGATAAATCCAATCAAGATAGTTTGGAAATAAAGAATAAAAAAATACTCTTTTTATATTTTTAAAGGAAACAAGAATGTAAAAGAACTCTAAAAAATTTTAACTAAGAATAAAAAGGTCATGTGAATAAGAAATCCAAAATAAGCACTATGGGGAAATCCCTAAGGTGACATATGTCATGGAAACCCTAGAATCCTCTCACTATATCATGAGTGAGATAATCATATCTAATGAACATGTGCGACTCTAAGAAGAACATTTCATTGGCCTAGTGGTTGAAAACACCCATATTATGCCACCGCATCCATATTATAGTAATTTTTAGTTAGTGTGGTGTAATCCAATACTGGGTGGGGCATGTCATGAATAGTGGTACTTTTCCTAGTCTTCTCACCTAAACACTTGGATTCCCATGTTCCATTCTATTTAAAAGAGTTACTATTACATTAACAAAACCATTATATGAATCCATTTCATTTAAATAAATCCTTTTATAAAATGAATAACATGTGATTTTGTATTTCATATACAAATTGTCCTTAAAACAATTTTACTTACCCAAATCAAAATAGAATCATTTAAAACAACCATTGTACATATAATCAGTACTAAAAACCCATAATATCATTTAAAATAACTTAAAACGCCCTTTGAAAATAATCAAGAACTTAAGTTTCATCAAACAAAGGTAACTCATGAAACCACCTACCTTAATCGAGTGAAACTGCTTGCCAACGATGTGAATCAGCAAGAGAAAAAAAGGAATATCCTTAAATTCCAAAAATAAGATCTGTACCATTTAAATTTAGTTAAATTAAACCACAATCCACCATGGATATAAATAAGGATGAAAACCATCAAAGGAAGGAGACGATAAACAAGAATTAGAGGAGGAACCACTTACTCAGGGTTTTCTTGAAGAACCTATGTGGAAAATCCACTTAAAATAAACCTATAGAGAGGTAGGGGAAGGGATATATGCATAAAGGGCCTATGAGGTTTTAATGGGAAATAAAATAGGGGATAAAGGGGTTAGAATGTGTATGGGGAAAATAAAAAATTTTACATTCTTAATGAATCTTTTAGAATAGGCTATAATGCGGCCTACCCCTATCAAGGCATGATGTGTCTCCCCTCAAGGAACACCCTTACTTCCTTGGTAGGGTTTCAGAATGGCCTCCCTTGGTCAAAGTTTGATTCAATTATCCCAAAAATCAACCCCATTGTATGGTTTTATTCCTAGCATGACTCGCCTCCTAGAAAAAATAATACCCCTCTACCTGAGTTGGGTCATGGTGCGACCTCCCCTGATCACATAGTGACCTAAATGCAATCTAGGACTATAGATATGCCTGAATTGGGTTATAACACAACCTCCCTTAGTCATAGTGTGAGTCAATTGTATTCAAAAACTAAAATTTAGTCAAAAATTTCTAAAACTATAAAAAATAAGTAAACAAATAAAAAACAAATATTATTAAATAAATAGAAAAATTCAGTACCTAAAAATGACCCCTTTGGGGTGAAAGTTCACTCTGTTATATCACTTTATACCACCAAAAATTCATCTTGAATAAGGGTGGTCAATAAATAGGTGATTCCATAGCTCCCTCATAAAATATTCACACTCCCATATCTCATCAGAATCAATCCTATGTTTCTATAACAACCAAACTAAAGGAACCAGGAGTCGATAATATGAATTTACTACTCATTCACCAAGACAGCAGGCTCTGGATCTAGATCTTCCCAATAAAATACATGGTAGGGGTATGGATTATAATTCTTCCAATAAGATTCATGGAATACATAATGAATCGATGTTAACTAAGGAGCTAACACCAACCAATACATAACCTTCTTGAACTTTTCAATGATCTCAAAGGGTTTGTGTACCTTGGAGTAAGCTTCCCATGTTTCCCAATATAATAGTGGCCTAACCGAGGTGATATCTTTAATCACACCTATTCACCAACATAAAACATCAAAAAATGACACTAATGATATTCATAAGATTTATGATGACTCTGAGATCTCACCAGTCATAGCCAAATTAGCTTAATCTTAGTTGTCATCCCCTGTATAATGCACAGTCCCACCAAATAATTCTCACCCATGATAGTCTAATAGAGGATATATCGACATGGATAACAATAAAAATCCACAGAAGGATGTATCTTTATTTAATACTAGTGATTATTATTATAATAAAACTTAACTAGTGTTGGATGAGTATCCCATGAGCCTCCAAAGTCTAATACATAAGCATGGAGCATGTCCTCAATATGGATCACTTTCTTCTTATACCCATCCATATACATATGATAATTCGTACTCATCTTTACCTGGTATCACATATCCTCTTGAAGTCCTTTCAAAAAATGGGAGGTAAAATAGGGGTCTCTATCAGAAGTGATGGTCGACAACACCCTGTGTGATCTCACAATTATTGTAGTCAGTGTCCTAGAACCAACTATGTGTACTTTGGATTGCATGTATATTAAAATAATTGAATATTAATTAAAATATCTTATTAAATATCATTCATATTTCTAGGTGACTTAAATTTAATAATGTCCCAGAGTATCTACTACATTGAAAAGCACATAATAGTTACCTGCTATGATGAGAACCTTAAAATTCCATGACAATATTTTTTAAACCATGTTCTATGATCGGGTAACATTTTATGATAGGGGAACATAGCATGTTGACCATCAGGTGTGATTACTTGTAATAAAGTGAGACTTTATCTTATTAAGTTCACACTTGGTAGTCTCCAAGATGGTAAATTATTATAATAGACTTGCCGGTAATAATTACACATGTTTATGTGTCATTGGATATTAATATTTGCGATCATTTCTAATGATCTTAAGACTTTAATAATATTATTAATACATATCATGACTCACACACTTAGATGTATTATTGTAAAACATGATGAAATAGTTCATGAAGAAGTTGGGTATACTGGGTGTGTCACAAATTCCATGTTATTATTGGATAAGTCTAGAAATGATTTGTCCCTTCCATATTTATGGAAGTTAATAATTCATCCCATTAATTTAAATACAACTGTTGTATTAAATTCCATGGTTATGGTGTAACGATGAATTTATTTCATATAGTCAAAGAAATATGTATCAAGCATATAGGTTTATGACACAAGTGTGTAACTTACTTGATGAGATATCATGACAAAGGGATTATATTACATGGTGAGCACTCACATGTGGTTGTTGATATTGTGATATCAGCTTATTTCTCTTAGATTCCTTAACCCATTGCTAGAGTGTAATCTTTAACTTTAGATAAGCATGCCCAATGCCAATGTGAAACAAGCCTCGAGGGTCACACACCAAGTGTTTTCATTAATCAAAATTAAATTCTATTTTAATTTAATTATTGGAATAAATATTATTCTCAGGTCTTGGGAATAATTTTATTCCGTATTTATTGATCACATAAATTAAAAAATAAATTTATTCACACGGTAATTATTTAATTTTTTGGATATATAATATTAAATTATTGAATGAATAAATATTTATTCGGTTATTTAGTAAATTCCAAGGAGGACTGGTGGACCAATATTGTGTCTGGAAATAAATATTAATTTTTAATATGGTAAAATAATATTTATCGTTGTTCCAATTAGTGCATGCCATGAGAAAATAATAATAATAATATTATTATTATTATTATATGGAATGAGGTCAATTAAGGTTTAATATATTATTTAAGAGTCATCATTCCATTAAATAATATTTTAACCCTTACCCTAACTCAATAAATAGATGACAATGTCTATTGTGTGGAAATTTATCAAAATAGAGAATTTGTGTGCACAATGAAATCTAGAGATCTCTCTCTCAAGACTAAAGAACAATTTAGAGATTATCCTTTCTCCCCCATAATCTTAATAATTAAAGTTCCAGGATGATTCACCAATCCTAAAGGAATAATTTTAATGATCAATACAAACACAAAATGATGCTTGATCTACCACTCTAATACCCAGAAATCCATCGGCATTGTTCAGAGGTCACAGGATCACATATATATCACTTCTATAAGAATTGTATATAACGACCCATACTTTACATAAATTTGTATTAATTCAAATTTGAATAATATTCATTAAAATATATAACAAATACATGATAACACTATATATGTATAGAGTCTTTAGAAACTAGGAAACATAAACAACCGGTTCATAATACATCTTCATTGTCTCCCACTTATTTCTCCATAACTATACCTATTTTTGAAATATCTTACTTAATACCATACTTCATGACATATGGAAAAGAAACATATGAAATTGTGAGATTATATTCTCAGTAAGAGTAAACAAGGGAGATATCAATCATATCATAATCATAATATATAAGAGAAAAACATCTGAAAATCTTATCCAACATATAAAAGATCATGATATCATGCCATGGGATAAATCATAAAAGTTCATAAGAATCAATGAACATAATCCTAAAATTAATAACATAAGATATGAAGTTTTTTGGAATACACATAATCATAAAAAAATATTTCATATTAGTCAAGGCTGATTTCCAAGACCATCATAGCAAACAAAGTCCATTACTAAACCGAGTTCACTCCTCGTTCCAACCCTGTATTACTGAACTGAGATCATTTCTCATTCCATCCATGTTTATCTCATGAGATATAAATATTTACCCAATGAATTGGATCGAGATATAAGTCCCACCCATATAATAATGAAATCATTATTACATGTGCCTCAATAACATAAATTATTCATCATAACCTAAGGAATAAAATGGGTTTCTTTAAACATCATTCCACCATAACATAATCCATGTAAAAAAATGGATTTCATAAATATAATTCAATAATAAAAATAATAAAATCATAGGAACAATAATGATATTATACTTGAAACACAAACCTATTAAATAATTCCATCTTATATGGAAATTAATTTTGATATAACACTTGAAATTAATTCTTGAGGAAAATATCCTTTCTTCTTAAAAAATGTTTTCCTTTCTCAAAATGTCATTCCATTTTAAAAGAAAATAAATTATTTGAAAATAAACTTGAAATCATATAGAGGATTATTAATGAAAATAAGGTGTTATGAAGATGTAAAAATTCATTCATTTTGTATAAGTTTTAAAAAACTTTCCCCTCATACTTTTCCAAAAAAGTCAAAAAGTACCTCGTATCGAATAAAGAAAAAAATTCCTTTCATACCATTTTATAAAAATTCCACAATGGGTAAAATTGAATTTAAACAATTGTATAAGAATATAAATAATATTACATATTTAGTAAACGTGTACATGGATGATAAATATACCCTAATAAATACTTACATATAAAAAATCTTGAATAATAATGAGATTGCGAAATTATCCTTTACCTTAGGTCTGATTTCCTTTGTATGTATTCAAACCACCTTTATAATGATTTAAATAATTTCATTGAATTATTTCAGAATAATATTGATTTTTATGATATCATATATGATCATATTATTATTATTTTGTTAACAATATTTCATTATTACTTGTTATTAGGGTATTAACTACTTCATTTTCTTATGCATGTTTTATAGAATGAGTTCTAGTTATCCTTAATAGGTCATATTTATATCATTATAAAATGATATTAACATAATATATACCATGTTTATTAATTTTTTACATTTATATAATCATTCTTTAATGAATATCATGTAGAATGAATCGCATCGCATCATGGAGATGGTGGGTCGTACGTACGCACGAGCGATGATATCATTCTCATATTTGTTGAATGGTATTGAATTGGATAGTGTATAATATTTTAGAATTAATATAATGTTATAATAATCATATATAGTTATTATTTCCATCATTATACCCATCCAAGTAAGGTGGTGCTGAAAAACATATTAGACCACGACGTGGAGACGGTAAGCTGTACGTACGCACGTGTGGTGATTTTCATTTTTTGTAGGATGGATAGAAGGAAGAATATGATTGTTTCATAAATATAATAACATATCAGTATATAATTGATAATGTAGTTATTAATTTATAATGAAGAAACTTGGGAAAAATAAGTAGAAAAAAGAAAGAAGTTTGAAAGAATCGGTAGATGAGATTACCACTTCTTCGACATGCTTCCTCAAAATCTCCTCTTAGAGCACTAGAGTTGGTCTTTGAAGAAGAAAAATCTCTATAATGTAAATAGGGAAGATGATAAGGGAAAAATGTAGGGGATGACCGATCATGAAGGCTCAATGTGAAGTAAAGAGGTGAGGGAGTAGGTTCCCTTTTATAATTAAGTTGAGGGGCACTTTTAGGATCTCCAAAAATATTAATTTATAATAAAACAAAACCCCATCAAAAAACCTCCCAAATGACCCATATTAGAATATGAGATTATATAAGGTTTCAATATCATCAAAAAATCTATTTTTGACAATTATATCTATCAATTTAAACCTTATTATTTTAATTAACACTTAGTTATTCATTTTACTTTTTAACTAGGGTAACGAATAATTCAATATTAAAATGGTGAAATATTAACTTATTTGATGTCAATTTGACCATAAATAAATAATTTATAAAATTTTCTACCATATAATAAATATTCTATATTTTAAAAAAATTATTATTTTTAAATAAATTTATAAAACATTTTTTTGATAAACAATAAATAGTTACAATTTTGACACTATTCAATTCATTGTTTTTTAAAAATATTAAGATAACAAGTTAACTTTAAACAGACTATTTTATTATATTGATAAGAAGTAAATTTAATCTATAAAATTCACTAGAAATATTAATTATCCCAAATTATAGTTATTTTAATATTTTTAATAACATTTATTTGTTATATACCATAAAGATTCGAGCATGAGTTGGTTTCCCAACCCATACCCCAAAAATTTATTAAAAGAAAAGGCAATAACAAGGTGAATACATGAGGTGTAGTGTATTTGCACCAACTGGGAATCAAAAGATTACAAAATGATAGTTAGACAAGAATTTGTACCTGCCATTCATTTTGGTTTTGTTCAGCATCGTCCAAACATTTATAGATCCAAGGATTCACTCCCTTATTCAAGGTCATCAAAAGAGAGACATGCCATAATCAGCCTTCCACCGCTTATGTTGCAGCCGTTGCTTCACCAGAGGAAATCAATCCTGAAATTTATGCGCAAAGAACTGCTATTATAGCTGATGATACTCAGTTTGCTGCTCTGCACTAGGCATGTCTACAGCTAGTGCATCTGCAACGACCTCCCAAAGTTCCAAACATTCAAAATCCCCATCATCTTCTGAGATGTTCCTCCAAATCATTCCTGCAAGGCCATGGGACAAGCCCCAAAATCTAGAAAAAATATGTGTTAGACCAATAAGGAGACCATGAGTGAAAAAACGTTATTCCCACCGAAGCTGGACATAATCAAAATCAGGGTTCCGATCAAGCTCAAATTCCACCCTATCAAACATACGCTCCCTGATAATGAGATAGTCATCAACAAATATTTCTTTATTAAAATATCTTCTATAAGACAACCTTTCTTGCTCCTCAATCCAAGTGTAGAAATCCTCCTTGTATCCTTCCTTAATAACCCGAGTGCAATTTCTAAGCTTAATTTTATCCGCCCGATCCTCAATCCAAGAGTAGGAGTCCCATTCATCTGTGGAGGAGTCCCCTTCATTATAGGATTCCGGTGCAGAAGTACTCTTGCTGACAACCGGCTGTGTAGGGATGTTAGTTTCCTCCACACGAGGCCCTGAAGATCTAGTGACAATGGTCCTCTCTAACTTAGAAAAATAAATTCGCTTCCGAGTCTTCTTAGGGTGTGGAGCGATAAAACCATCTGGATCAACAAAATATTTCTTACATTTTTTGGCACTCGAGCATAGGTATTCCTCCTCAATTTTATCTGCTTTCTCACTAACATCATGACTGGAATCACCAGAAACAGAGTGAGTCTCTTGTGCTGGCTCATTAGAGGTTGGAACAACCCCTGGGTTGTCAGTTCAGAGCTTAGCATTATTGACCACATCCACGAAACCATAAAGGACAAAATCCTTATCGCAAGTAGGTTGTGCTAAGCAGGAAACCAGAACGGATGAGGACACCAGTGGGTCCTTAGAATTAGAAGGTTTAGTCTGTTCAACATGATTCCTTCGATCCTTCTCAATCCAGACTGATTTCCCTTCATTCAGCAAAGGTTTCCCAAGATTCTGACTGTTCATGGGGTCCTTACCAGAACCATAATCTCCAAGGGAGTGGCCAATATGCAAACAATTAGAGCAGTAGCTTGGTAAGGATTTATAAACCACTTCCTGAAAAAAAAACCTGCATCCCCATTCTGGATCCAAATAGTGGAAGGCAGTTGCTGCGAAAGATCAACCTCAACACACACACGCGCAACTGAAGTCCTTGAGAGCTTCTGAGTCGCAGAATCCAGCTTAATGGGATTACCGATCAGCTTAGCAATAGTGAAAAGAGCAATTTTCTTGAAGAGATGCATCGGCAGACCTGGAAGCCCTAACCAAACAGGTGCAATCAGCGATTCAGAAAAGCAATCAAACGAAGGGGACCACTTTAGGAATTTCATCGTGCAGCCCCCAAAACTCCAAGAACCCCTAGACCAAAGCCGATAGTAATCGTTTGCAGAGGAAAGTCGAATCGCGATATGCATTGAGTTGAGCAGGCCAATTTCAAAATCAACAAATCTTATATAAGGCTCCAAATGGTCACTAAATCGACTTTTGGATGGCCATTTTCAAGATATACTTGACCAATAATATTTTTTATGTTTTTGGGTCCTTTGATGGTTATTATAATTTTAATAAAATTTTTTTATTGATTTCTCATCAATTAATTAATTTTTACATCATCAAATTATAAGCCTTTAAGGTAATTATTTATTTCCAAAAAATTACAAATAAATTACCATGATAAATAAAATAATTTTAGATTTAAAAATATTATTTATAATTGAATTTATCTTCTGTATAATCTTATATAAAAAATGATATAGTTATTAAAATTTGAGTAATACATATTTAAATTTTTCTTTAAATAAAATAAAATAAATTTCCTAATCTCATCCAAGTGGATTTTTGAAGGACACAATTTTGACCCAAGGATGATTTAGTTTGCAAAAAACTCATCTAAATATATTAATACAAGTGTTAGGGTAATTTTATAATAGTATTCTTACCCTTAATTACCGGATTTTCCCTTTTACCGTATTAATTAAAATTAACGAAGTTACTATTCATAATGCCCAAAAAAATTAAGTTATTTTCATAATTTGGACCTACTAATTCCAAATATGAAATAAAATTTTGAAAATTCAAAACACAAAATTTTCAGTAATTAATTTAAAATTATTCCTGTTGTCAGAAAGAGAAAACAGGTTTTTAAAAGTTAAAACATTGCAAAAGATTAAAATATTTTTATATCTGAATTCAATGTAAAATTTATGCTAATGAAATAAATTATATTGAATGATAAAAATATATTATATTTATACTTTAAAACCATTAAATATTATAATTTAACCATATAAATTATTTTTATGAAAAAAGTTGTTTTCAATTAAAACTTAGTATATTTTTACTATTCATTAAAATTTGAAAGTTTTCAGAAAAATATTAAAAATTCATCCAAAGTAAATTTTTATATCCTTATTATAAATAACATGTTTTTTTTCATATAAAAATTATTAATGTGTGAAAATATTAATTTAAAAATGATTCTCCACTAAAATGTTGTAAAATTACCCTTTTAAAAATATAGGTTTTTATACATCAAATAGGGTTTATTCATACCCTATGAAAAAAATATCTATTGGATGAATATAAAAAATATTTTATTAAGTATATAATATTTATGTTTCTTTAATTTCATTTAATATTAGTAATTCACTCAATATATTATTACAAAAATACAAATATATAATTGATTTATATTTTTCATAAATAATTGGTAGCAAATGACTTCACCATACATTTTCATAAGTTACTTATATTTATTCCAGATAACCTGAAGGATATGTTAAAATGGTCATTTTATAAGAAGTTCATCTCACAGTTTGTTTAAACTCACGATTTTGTGCAATGAAAATTATTAAATAATTAAAATTATTTAGAGAAAATATTTCGTAAAAATATCTCAGTGTTACATTATACCCAATTAAACTAAATTTCACCCTCAAAATTCATCACTTGGATGAAAAAAGATGAGGATATATCTCCCTAATCATATCCTTAAGTTACCACATAGCTTCCTCAAATTTTTGGTTTCGCCACAAAACTTTAACCAAACGAGTGGTCTTGTTTCGTAGAACTATTTTGTCACGATCCAGAATCTCTATCAGTTGTTCTTCATAAGAAAGATCTTGCTTCAGCAGTACAACTTATGAGTTTAGTACATGTGAAGGATCAGGTATGTACTTTCTCATGAGAGATATATGGAACACATCATGAACTTGAGAGAGGTTTGGTGGAAGCACCAATCGGTAAGCTACCTTCTCAACACGATCCTAAATTTTAGAAGGACTTATATACCTAGGGATTAGCTTTCCCTTCTTTCCAAATCTCATTACTCTCTTCTATGGAGATATTCATAGAAACATCTTGTCACCCACTTAAAACTCTGGGTCTTTTCTTCAGTTGTCAATAAAACATTTTTTTCAAATTTGAGATTCTATTATGTGTTGTTGAATAAATATGACATTTTCTGTTATTTCATCAATAAGATCAGGTCCTAATAGCTTTCTTTCCCCAAATTCATCCCAAAAAGTTAGAGTTATGAAATTATTTCCATATAGGGATTTATAAGGAGACATCTAAATACTGTAGTGAAAGCTATTTTTATAAGAAAATTCCACCAAAGGTAGGTGTTGATCCCAGCAACCTTTGAAATCCATAGAGAAATATCTCAACATTTCTTCTAGAGTTTAAATTTTCCTCTCAGACTGACCATTTGTCTGAGGATAATATGCAGTGTTGAAACTTAACTCTGTATCCAAATCCTTCTGAAGTCTTCTTTATAACTTCAAGGTAAACCTCAAATACTGATCTAATATAATGGAAAGTGGTACTCCACGAAATCTTACCACTTCCTTTACATGTATCCTAGAAAGTTGATCAAGAGAGAAATACTATCTCATAGCAATGAATGTGTGCTGACTTCGTAAGGCAATCAACTACAACCCATATAGCATTATGGCCTTTAGATGATTTGGGAATTCTGATGATAAAGTCTAGAGTGAAGTTTTCCTATTTCCATTCTAGTATGGGTAACAGTTGTAACATCCCCTTAGAATTATATCTATCATCCTTAAATTGCTGAAAACCCAAGCACTGAGAGACATATTCGGCAACATCTATTTTCATTCCATCCCACTAGAAATACTCTTTTAGGTCCTTGTACATCTTTGTTCTTCTAGGATTAATATATAATGAATAACTATGAGCCTCATATAACATATCCTTCTTTAATTCTGGTATGTGATGAATACAAACTTGATTCTTGGACCTTATTATTCCATCACAATAATGGTTGAATTTAGGAATATTTCTCACCTTCTTTTATAGATCTACATATTTCTTTCATACCTCCTTAATATTCACTGGCATAGATGGTTGAACATTCATTTGAGAAAGATAATATTTCTCCCATTCCTTTAAAATTTCAAGATCCATACTTTTAAAATCCATAAATATTTAATCTTTTGTGATCCTCATCATGGATAGGCTAGCATGGCCCTTTCAACTCAAAGCATCTTCCACCTTGTTCACTTTCTCATAGTGGTAATGTATTTTGTAGTCATAATCTTTAATCAACTCCTACTATCTTCTTTGACTCATATTTAGCTCTTTTTGTGTGGAAATATACTTTAAACTTTTATGATAAGTATATATATCACACCTTTCACCATAAAGATAATATATCTATATCTTTAGTGAAAATATTACTATAGATAACTCCAAATCATGAGTTTGAAAATTTTACTCATAGATTTTCAATTTTCGTAAGGCATAAGCTATCACCATATCATTTTTCATGATAACACATCCCAACCCCTTTTTGACAGAAAATTAATTTTTTATTTCAAAAGCACTTTTGAGGGAAAAGTGGGAAACTCGGAAAAAACATACAAAAGTAAACCCAGATCAAGACTACAAAGAACTACCCCTCCCAAACAACTACACTGGTATGTCAAGCCTCCACCTCATATGACCGCTTAGTAAGTTTTACTGTGCAAATTCACGATCCTGGTACCGATGGAAAATCCATACCCTATCGTTCATCCAAATTTGAGCGGTCATGTCAGATGAATACTTCCTCCTTTGTATCCTCATTTGTAGCTAAATCTTGTAGAGTGATGATTTTTTCCACCATAAAAATTCAACAGAAAAATACCCAAATCCAAAAACTATCTCAAATCCTACCCATTTCATATTTAAAAAACTGCCACTAGTTAACCAAATTTCAAATCAAAAGGGTCATCAAAAGGCCAGCAAACCGATAATCACTGACGGTCTACCTGATGATCTCCCTAAAATGGACGCTTTAACTAACATCCCAAAGGATGAAGAAGACCACCGCGCTGCTCCACCTCAAAGAGAATAGAGGAATCCTGACACCATAGTAGAGAACCAAGAAAATAGAGGCAGAACAAATCATCTGCGATACCACGTCACAGCCCCAACGTATCACCTTCGCCATCATTACCACAACATTAGCATCACCAACATGAGAAAACATAATACAACCATCACAAGATATCTATAAAAAACATGCGAAACTCAAACCACATAATCATCCCAGTAGCTATGAACTTCATCAAGTATCAGGAGGAGAAAAAACAATACAGTCAAATTGAAAGGCAATGCAAATGGACAGGTTCGAATCCAAGAACATCGTGAATGCAGACTGCCTCAACCCAGAACTCACCTTACTAGGACCAAAACCATAATCTGAAATGAAGTAGGATATACTAATACCGGTATCATCACATCTTCTATAGTCACACAAGCTGAAACACTGATGGCTAAAGAACCCAAGTCACCAAAAATAAACAAAACGCCCAAAAAATCACGGAGAGCTGAGAATAAGGAAACCACCAATGTAACAGATGCAAAGACGCCGAAGAAGAAAAACCTACAAAGCTGCCTGATTCAAAGTATCCATACCAGACACGCTTCTTCAAATGAAAAAAAAACTCAATACCTGAAGAACCTAGCTGTAGTAAAGGTCATCGTAATGGAGAAAATATCCACATAGAACAGAAATAGAAGCTGGTGAAGAGATACACGAAGCTGAAGACCCTTGCTGCCATGGTCAAAGCTAACCATCATCCAAAACAAGATACCTGAAACCCAAGCAGAGAGACGTTGTCACAACAGAAACCATATCAGAGTCACCGCGAAGAAGCTGGTCGTTGTCCGAACCGAATGCTCAAAGACAGAAGATGAAACTGCTATAGGAACCAAATCTGAGCCACCACGAAGAATATAGACACTGTATGAACCAAATGCTCGAAGTAGGAAGACGCTGCCACTACAGGAACGAGATCTGATCCATCATGAAGAAGCTGGTCACTGTCCGAACTGAATGCCCGAAGTAGGAAGACACCACCACTATAGGAACCACTGCCATGAACAATGTCATTTACATCCACACCTTAAAGCTCAAAACCCTAGAATTAAGTAACCTCTTCAATGGAGAATAGAATAGATTCATGGCCGAATCTGCGGCTGAATCTATAGCCTCATCACCTAGCCCCTTTTTGGATGCATCACTGTAGATCACAAACCTTTATACACTACAAGGCAGTGTGAGCACAGGTGTACTGGATAAACTTATTTTTAGATCTTTGAAATTCTCTTCACATTATTATATCCACATAAACTTAACTCCTTTTTGAGTCAACTTGGTGAGTGGTTTAGATAATCGTGAAAAATCTTTCACAAAACATTGATAATATCCATCCAAACCAAGAAAACTTTGGATCTAATTTACCATTTTTGGTTGATGAAGCTCACATTTTCGTACATTTTATACTAAAAATCATTGTTTATAATCCCACCATACTATTATATTATGGTTAATTGTCACGTTTTTAGTTTTTAGTGGTATTTTGAGCTCAAATGCAAAAAATGGTCAAATCTTGAAATTTGGAATATTTTTATGGCGGGGATATTTTGGTCATAAAATTTACATTATTATTCCAAATTCTGTGATTATTTTTTTTTTGAAATATTTTATTTATTTACAACAAATTTGTATTCATGAATAAAGGATTATTTGAGCATTTAAAGGCCCAAAAAATAATTTAATTTGGGAAATTTACTGGGCGGACAGCGTGAACCCCACCAACGTGATGGAAGTATAACTCGGTTCAAACACCTCCAAATGCATTGATTATAGATTAAAATAAGAGAGGATTCAATAAGAAGCTTCTTTGATGAGTTTCAAGTCAAATTACTATCATTAAGGCATTATTTGAACGGTTGAAACATGAGGAATATGAAACAACTCACCCAGAAGAAACGGTTCCATTAAGAAACTAATTCATAACATTTGAAAAATGCATCCAAAATGTCTCATATTTTGTGGAGATACATTAACACAAGTGGGAAACAACTTTTATTAAGTCTCAAACAGGTTAATCGACTGGTTTTAGGGTCATAATGGTATGGTAATGTAAAGATGTGGAATCTAACATGACACATGGATAGATTAAATGTCTTGGATTAAATTGGTTATAAGTCCTTCATCAAGTGCTCAATAATGATTAAATTTTTAGGGTGAATAGAGAATATATTATGTAACAACTTTCATGAAGTAAAATGTTACAAATTCAACCAATTAAAGTAGAATATATGTGGAATCATTTGGAGTATATTTTTGCAGTGAATTCTTTCACCCCCTCTCCATATAAATATTTTTGTGGTTTCTTTCCATTGTAATAGTATTATGAATTTTTAATATATATTTTCTCTTATTCATCTCATTCTAATTTTTTTTATATTTTTTTTCACCCCATTCTTCTCCACTGCGATCTCTTATACTCGTGATCATGAGTAACTAACCATAGGAACTTCTTGGGGTATCAATTTGGTGCTAAACCCAAGTAATTATACATTCATGTTTTATGTTTATTATTTTCTTAGAGTTATTATGATGGTTATCTTAGTGGGAAAGGCACATTTGTGTCTCCACTTTCCACCTGAGGCTTAGATTTCTCTTCTACAATATTTTCCATCGATCGAGGAGGTGGATGTGCGGTCTCTCAGTGATCGTTGAGTGTATTGTATATCCACACCCATAGGTAGAAGAGTATGTTCATGCATATGATGGAGCAAGCTCATTAAGTATATTTGAAGCTAAAAAAATAGATGATGAAAGTTCACTCTGGATAATATCCTGGGAGGATCTCCTTTCTATCTAGCATCATTTTTTCTGGATTCATTTTGTCTGTATTATGCATTGCATATTTACTTTTCATTATCTTGCATCCTCATTTATCAAACATCAATTTATTTTAGTTTTATTTCATAAATGATAAATATAAAAAAATTAATTATAAGTAGTGATTGATTGACCACAAAATATCCTTAGGAGAACGACCTAGTTCATCCCACATGCTGCGTTTATTTATAAATATTTTTGAGAGTGCACATGACAACGCTTCATCATTGGTATCGGCCAACTTTCAATGACTTCTATTTTTGCTGGATATATATATATCCTCTATTTTGAGATTATGTGACCCAAAAATGAAACTTTCTAAATCCAAAATTCACACTTGGTAAATTTTTCATAAAGATTCTCCTTTCTCGGGGTCTTTGTTACATTTCTCAAGTGATCTTTATGTTCTTCATTGCTCTTTGAATAGAAAATAATATCATTTATAATTACTACCACAAACTGATCAATATAGTATCTAAATACTATATTCATTAGATCCATGAAGATAGTAGGGGCATTAGTAAGACAAAAAGGAATCACTATAAATTCATAGTTTCCATACCTTGTACAGAATATCATATTTAGTATATCCTCTTTATTGACCCTTAATTGATGATATCTTGATTGAAGATTAATTGTGGAAAAGTATTGATCTCCGTGTAGTTGGTCGAATAAGTCATCAATATAGGGAATATGATATTTTTTCTTGATAGTGATCTTGTTAAGTTCTTAATAATCAATGTAGAGTCTCATTGATCCATATTTATTCTTAATAAATAGAATAGGTGCACCCCAAGGTGATGCACTAGGGCGTATGAATCCTTTATCAAGATTCTCTTGGATTTTTTTCTTCAATTATTAAAAATCAATTGGGTACATTCTATAAGGTGTATTTGAAATAGGCATAGCACCCGGTATGAGTTCTATTGAAAACTCAACCTCACGATTTGGTGGAAGACCTAGCAATTCTTCTAGAAAGATATCATCAAACTCCCATAAAATGGGTGTATTCTTAATTGTGAGTTTATCCCCAACCATTTTAGATAGATAACCTTCATTTATAGGTATCAAGACCAATAAGATGGAATAAATTTTCATGGGACGGTCATACTCATACTTACATCAATAAATAATCATAGATTGATCTGGAATATGAAATGTGAATTTCCTTCCTTGGAAATTGATATAAGCTCCATATATAGAAACCCAATCCATGCCCATATTCACATAAAATTTCACTATAGTAAGGATTATAAGATTTATAGGAATCATTTTCCCACAAACTTCAACAGGAGAAGAATTATAAACTTTTGATGCGACCATTGTTCCATTAGAAGTTTTCACATCTAACTCAATATCTAATTTTTGAGGTAATAAAGAGATACACTTAGAAAATTCTTCATAAATAAAATAGTGGGTGGATCAAAAATCAAATAAAACATTTTCTACTTTAGAGTGAATGGTAAGTGTATCTTTAACCACTTAATTATCATACTCCACATCACTGATGGTGATTGCCTGTAAATTTCCTGTGTATTTTTCCATAAGAGTTTTTTGATGTTGATCATCATCAATAACCCTTGGGTTAGGGAATTGATTAGCATAATTTCTCATTTCCTTGAACTTGTAGCATTGAATTGTATTACGTAAATTCTATGTAGCCTTTTCTCTATTAACATCATTATACATATTTTTCCCATCACTACGGAATTAAAATACCCAATGATCTTATTTTCCACACTTAAAACATTTACTAGTCCCTTTAAGATAATTTCCTCCGTGTTTCTTTCCACACTTTGAGCATAAGGGAAAACTCATCTTCTTTTTAGTGTGGTCCTTAGATTTTTCATTGAATTCCATTTTTCTATTCTTATCAAAACCATAAGACTGATGGGTTAATCAAATCTCCATATCATCCTTTAGAGCACATAAAACTATTTCCTCATAGCTATAGAATCCCCTTATGGCTAATGCCCTTTGGAGACTTGGTTTTAAGCCCCTAACAAATCAGTCAATTTTACTCTCAGGTTGAATAATAATTCTAGAAGTGTACCTTTCAAGTCTTGTAAAATTTTCTTCATAGGTACCAACATATTCATATCCTTTTTCTTAAGTTCAAGGAACTCCACCATCTTTTTTCAAAGAATACTTGTAAATTACTTATTGAAAAATAAGTTCTTGAACTCATCCCATTCCATAGATTCAATTTTATCACTTTTCCTCATATTCTTCATAAAGTTCCATCATTGATCATCTTCACCTTACAAATGATAGACTACTAAGATGAATTTATCATGTTCTGAACATTGGATAATTAAAAATATCTTTTCAATGGTCCTTATCCATTTTTCAGCTAATAATGGATTAGAAGACCTGCTAAAAGAAGGTGGAGGCTACCTCATAAAGGACTTAACAAAAAAAAATTCCCGCCTTTTATCGTTTGGAAGTCCTACATGATTCATATCTTGAGAAATTTGTGTGATCATAGCTATAAGATTTTACATTCCATCTCCCATAACATTTGGTTTCACATTAGTAAAATCATTTCATTTCTCGTCACATTAATCATTAACACAATTTCTTTGGGTTCTATCCATTGACTAAAACCAAGAAGTATAGTGTGAGAAACACTAATCATAATGGGAAAACCACATAATCAAGAATAAAATTTCAATTTAGGACACTTTAGGTTTTATCCTATGTTATTCATGATCATTTATAAAACACTAATATTGTAACCTATACTTATACATATCCTTTGGGTTCTTACTATGGTTTGATCATCCTAGTTTTCAATGTTTAACTATACCTTTCCTCTGATACCAACTATAAAGACCCATAATTTACATACATTGATATTACTTTAGAGTAGAATAATATTATTTAAAAAATATTAAAAATCCATGACATGACCATATAGGTATATATTATTTAGAAATTGGGAAACATAAACAATTGGTTCATAAGACATCTTCATTATCTCCCACTTATTTCGCCATAACTAGACCCCTTTTTTACGTATCTTACTTAATACACTTCTTCATGACCTAGGGAAAAGAAACATATGAAAGGGTGAGATAAGATGCTCATTAAGGGTAAAAAAGAAAGATATCAATCATATCATAATCATAATACATAAGAACATAACATTTGAAAATATTATCCTACATATGAAATATCGTGATATCATGTTATGGGATAAGTCATGAAAGTTCATAAGAATCAATGAAAATAATCCCAAAATTCATAACATAAGAAATAAAGTTTTGTGGCATACACATAAGCATAGAAAATAATTTCATATTAGTCAAGGCTCATTTCCAAGACCATCATAGCGAACAAATACTATTACTGAACCGATTTCACTCCTCATTCTAGCCATGTATTACTGAACTGAGATCATTTCACATTCCATACATGTTTATATCATGAGATATAAATCTTTACATAGTGAATTGGAGGGAGATATAGCTCCTAACCATCTCATAATTAAATAATTCTTATGTGTTCCACAATAACATAAATTATTCATCATAACCCAAAGAATAAAATGGATTTCTTTAAGCATCATTCCACCATAACATAATCCATGTAAAACAAATGGATTTCCTAAATAGAATTACATCATAAACAAAATAAAATAATAGGAACAATAAGGATATTATAATTGAAACATAATCCTATTAAATAATTCCATCATAGATGGACATTAATTTTCATATAACACTTGAAATTAATTTTTGAGGAAAATATATTTTCTTCTTCAAAAACATTTTCTTTTATCAAAATGCCACACAATTTTAAAAGAAATGAATTTGTTTAAAAATAAACTTGAAATCGTGTAGAGTAAGATTCATGGAAATAAGGTTTTATGAATATGTAAAATTTTATTCATGCCATATAAGTTAAAAAAACATTCTCCTCATACTTTTTCCAGAAAAGTAAAAAAGTACCTCGTATTGAATAACAAAAAAAGATTCATTTCATACCATTTAATAAAAATTCACCAATGGGTAAAATTAAATTTAAAAAATCTTATAATAATATAAATAATATTACATATTTATGAAACATGGATGTGGATGATAAATATACCCCAACAAAAACTTACATATAAACAATCTCAGATAATAATGAGATTAAAAAATTATCCCTTACCTTGGGTCTTATTTCCTTTATATGTATTAAAACCTCATGCATAATGGTTTAAATAATGTCATTTAATTATTTAAGAATCATATTAATTTTTATTATATCATATATGATCATATTATCATTATTTTGTTAACAACATTTCATTATTACTTGTTATTCACGTATTAACTACTTCATTTTCTTATTCATGTTTTGTAGAATAAGTTCTGGTTCTCCTTCATAGGTCATAGTTATATAATTAAAAATGATATTAACATAATATATACCATATTTACTCATTCTGTACATTTATATAATCATGCTTTAATTAAGATCATGTAGAATGAATCGCATCGCATCGTGCAGATGGTAGGTCGTACGTACGCACGAGCGATGATATCATTCCCATATTTTTTGAATGGTATTGAATTGGATGGTGTATAATATTTCAGAATTAATATCATGTCATAATAATAATATATAGTTATTATTTCCATCATTATATTGATCCAATTATGGTGGTGGTGAAAAACATATTACACCATGGCATGGAGATTGTAAGCCATATGTATGCACGTGTGGTAATTTTTATTTTTTGTAGGATGGATAAAAGGTGGAATATTGTTTTTTAATAATTATAATAATATATAAGTATATAATTGATACTATATTTATTATTTTATAATGAAATAACTCATGAATAGAACGTAGAAGAAGAAAGAAGTCTTAAATAATCGGTAGAGGAGATTACCTCTTCTTTAATGTGCTTCCTTTAAATCTCCTCTTAGAGCACTAGAGTTGGTCTTTAAAGTAGAAAAGAACCTATATAATGTAATTGGGGAAGTTTATAATGGAAAAGGGTAGGGTATTTCCAATAATTGAGTCTCAAAGTGTAGTGAAGAGGTGAGGGGGAGGTGCCCTTTTATAATTGAGGTGAGGGACACTTTTGGGATCTCCAAAAATATTAATTTATAATAAAATAAAACCCCATAAAAACCTCCAGAATGACCCAAATTGGAATATGAGATTACATCAGGTTTCAATATCATCAAACAATAAAATTTTTACAGGTATTTCTATCAATTTAAACCATATCATTTTAATTAACACTTAGTTATTTGTTTTACTTTTTAACTTGGGTGAAAAATAATTCAATATTAAAAGGGTGTAATATTTACTTATTTGATGTAAATTATACCATAAATAAATAATTTAGAAAATTTTCTAACATATCATAATTATTATATAATTTAAAAAAATTATGATATTTAAATAATTTAATAATACATTATTTTGATAAATAATCAATAGTGTAAATTTTTACACTATTCAATTCATTGATTTTTAAAAATATTAAGATAACAGGTTAACTTTGAACCAAATATTTTATTATATTACTAAGAGGTAAATTTAATCTATAAAATTCATTAGAAATATTAATTATCCCAAATTATATTTATTTTAATATTTTTAAAAACATTTATTTGTTATCTCATTTAATAAAATAATTACTACATCAATTTTGTGTAATTATTTAGTATTAATATTTGTTGAATAAAAATTAAAAATAAAATACTATGATGAAGATAAATAAACTAGATTTTATAATAGTATTTTTAGTCTAATTTCTCATTTGAAAAATCCAATATTTAAAATGTTATACTTATTAAATTGTGGATGTGAAAACTTTAACATCACTTTAAATAAAATAATATAAGTGTCACAATATCTTCTATAAAGCTCCAAATGGACCCTAAATCTACCCTTGGATGTTTATTGTAGAGATATACTCATACAATAAGATTTTTTCAAGTGTTTAGATTCTTTTATGGATATTATAATTTTAATAAAAAAATTATTGATTTGTCATCAATTAATTAATTTTTACATCATCAAATTATAAGAATTTAAGGTAATTATTTATTTCTTAAAAATTACAAATAAATTACCATGATAAATAAAGACATTTTAGCTTTCAAAATAGTATTTTTAATGAAATTTATATTATATATAACCTTATATAAAAAATGATATAGTTATTAAAATTTGAAAATGACATATTTAAATATTTCTTTAAATAAAATAAATTAAATGTCCTAATCTCATCCAATTGGCTTCCAAAGGAAAAAAATTCGATCCAAGGATGATTTAGGTCAAAAAAAACTTATCCAATTTTACTAAGACAAGTGTTATGGTAATTTTATAATAGTATTATTACCCTTAATTACCCAATTTACCCTTTTACTATGTTAATAAAAATTACCGAAGTTACAATTTATAGTGCCCAAAAATAAAATAAAGCTATTTACATAATTTGGACCTACCAATTCCAAATATGGTATCCATTTTTCAAAATTCAAAACACATAAGTTTCAGTAATTAATTTAAAATAATTCTTTTTGTCGGAAAGTGAGAACGAGTTTTTAAAAGTTAAAACATTACAAAAGATTGAAATGTTTTTACATATGAATTCAATGTAAAATTTATGATAATGACATAAATTATATTTAATGATAAAAATATATTATATTTACACATTAAAACCATTATTTATTATAATTTAACCATATAAAAAAAATATGAAAAAAGTTGTTTTCAATTAATATTTAGCATATTTTTAGTATTCATCAAAATTTGAAAGTTATCATAAAAATATTAAAAATTAATCCAAAGTAAATTTTTATATCCCTATTCCAAAGAAAAATTTTTTTTTTTATCATATAAAAATTATCAATGTGTCAAAATCTAAATTTAAAAAGGGTTCTCCATTAAAGGGTGGTAAAATTTCCCTTTTAAAAATATAGGTTTTTATACATCAAATAGGATTTATTCATACCCTGTGAAAAAAATATATGTTGGCAGAATATGAAAAATATTTTATTAAGTATATAACATATATATTTCATTAATTTCATTTAATAATAGTAATTCACTCAATTTATTAATACAAAAATACTAATATATAATTGATTTATATTTTTCATAAATAATTGGTAGTGAATGACTTCACCATACATTTTCATAAGATAGTTATATTTATTCCTAATAACCTAACGGTTAGGTTAAAATGGTAATTTTATACTAAGGGAATATAGTGGTCCATTTAAACTCACAATTACGTGCAATGCAAGATATTGAAGAATTAAAATTATTTAGAAAAAATATTTCATAAAAATATATGGGTGTTACATTGTACACATGGATCCTACAAGAGTAATGATGGTTGATTGAAAATGGTTTCAGAAAATCAATATCTACATTGAAGAAATATATCAAGAAAAGGTATTCTTTTTTAATCTATTTAAATTAATTATAAATTCAACATGAAAAAAATCTTCTCTATGATCTAGCAACCTTCTTTATCAATATTCTTTAGAAAAAATGCAATAGTCAGGATGTTTACTTCTTCTATAATTTTTAATGATCCATAAAATCTCCCAATTTTTGATTTGGGATCAGCCTCGATAAGTACTTACGTTGCGGCCGAAACCATCAAGTGGTATCAATGGGAGGTCACATTCAAATTTATAATTTTTTTTTATCATTGGGAATTAAAAGTTAAATTTATTTCAAGTTTTAATTTATTCTTGATCCATCATTGCAATATTTTATTCCTCCTCTACATTTCTCACTCACATGACCAAGATAATTTAATAATTAATGAAAAATGAATATGAAGATCCCATATGAAGGTGATAAGATCTTTGGATGGAAATGATAAGGTCACACTACATGTACTCCTTTGTCACGTGCCATGTATGCTTGTTCATTTCATCAGGACACCTGCGTGGACTCAGGGTTATCAGGTAATCAATACACATCACATGCATTAAATGCACCTCATGTATAACAATCAGGATGGAACATGATTTTTTTAGACTACACACTATGTAGATTGCCTAAATTTCATGTATTCCACATGTATTCAAGAAAGAAAACATGAGTTTTAGACACATCATGTAATTAACACACTGCATGTATTTAATACATAACATGTATAGGATGGTAATCATGTATCTTGAATTACACATCATGAACTTTATAAATGTCTGTAATAAGTACACACTGAGTCCCTAGGCATATTTTATGAAAATCCAGTGAAGTGAAGTACACAATGTGTGGTCATCTTACACATGTCATGTAATTTACATATTTAAACAAAAATATTAAATCTGATTAATTAATCCATAGACCCTTATCAACCTTAATTTTTTATGTCATTAATTTTATAGTACACACTGATTGTTAGGTTTTATATAATATTAAATTCTAAATTAATTTCATATAATATTATAAACTATAAATTATCTATGTTTGTTGAATAATAAAGACTCAATGCATTAAATTGTAAAGGCAATGTAATATTCATGCATTCTATGTGTCATGAATTTGATAGTATATACCAGGAAATTACGATGCATTTCATATACACAATATTTTGTATTAGTGAATTGTGTACTACAAGAACTATAGTGAGTAATTTGGATAGGTGCTTATTGAGTTACTTCCAATTGTGTACTAATTTTATTAATTTTTAAATAAAATTAAATTATTCATTTTATTTAATATCAAGGACGATGGGAAATCCCATGACAATTGGATAGAATAATATAAAATTAATAAATTTATTAATAATAACGGTAATTAGATTAATTAAATCACATTTTATCTCATCAAATAACGAATTGAAATGAATACTAGTTGGTTGTTTTAAATGTGTAGTTGTTGCATGTGTATGACTGATCATGATCTTTGACCAGACTTATGTATATATTGGTTTTATTTAATTTGATTTTATTTCATGGGTTATTAATTATTTATTATTAAATTAAATATGATCGTATGTGTGTCATCCCTCCCTCCTTTATTATGTTGGACTTATGTTTCCAAAGTTGTTTTATGTAATTTCCCTTAACCAATCCTTTGGTTTTCCTCACCTACATTTGATTTATAAAACATATATAATAAAATGAGTATCTCAAGGTTCATGGATTTGGTTCAAGATGAAATCTAGATTAAACCAACTCAAGCATTACTTAGGTGTATAGGCGGAATGTTTCCACTCATGCCAATACTGGAATAAGGAGTTTTTCCTCCTAAGGTCATGTGATGATTTATTATTCTCTCAATAATTCAACTATTACATAAGATCATGACTGTGTAATTTATTTATTTATTTTAATTATATCTTATACATGATTTATTTTATAGGTGAAATACCTTGATCACATGAATAAATAGACTAATTTATAGATATGGAATTAAAATAAATAGATTATGAAAAAAAATTAACAGAACATGGTTAATCAGTTAAGTAAAATCCACTTAAGATTAAATAGATATGAAAAAGATAAAATAATAAAATTCATGGATAATAAAAAAATACATCAAGTTAATATTAATTTATTAAGCCTTCCATCATCTGAATTAATATGAACACATATTTAAAGTGTTGTTTCAGCATTTTTCGGGGTAATTTTAATTATCAAGAAGTCTTAACTATAATAGTGGGTCGACTTAACTGAATCTGTATTGGGTTTACTATCCTTCATATATCTAGTAGAAATTTGGAGGCAAGTGTTGAGGAAATTCGAGTCAAGATTTTTGGATTGGGGAGTCCACTCAATGGTTCAAGGAGATTCTAATTTTTAGTTGGAAGACTACCTACCAAAATACTTTATTATAATTTTTATATCCTCTATTTGGATTATAAGAAGAAAAATATGGATATTTTTCACTAGAATATCCACATGATTGGGTATTCTAAGTTCAATGGTGTGGTCCATCGAGACTTAATAAAATAGTGTGAGACTTAATGAAATTAAAATTATTATGTCACGTATAATTTTTAATCAAGAAAAGTACTAATAATATTCTCTTAGTATTGTGGAATAATGATAAGTTCATCAACCACATTATCCTTGTAAACAATTTTGAAGAAATACTATCTCATAACTAGAAATAACTTATAGGAATGGTTTATATGCCTATGGGCAGTATTTCTCCATGAACAACATTCTTACATGCTATAATCCTTAATATATTACCTTCCTTCAAATGAGGATAATGATGAGGAGTTCTTTGTATACAATAAAAACTTGATCGATATGGTTGAATTTCAGTGTTTAATAATTTCATCCATGTATAATAAACTCATTAATTCACATGAAAACATGGATTATTATATAATTATACATCATATATGGGATATTTATCAAGAGAAAGAAAGACAGGAACTGTTTGAGATATCTGAGGCATTATTTACAAGTAAACTTGGAGAAGGTGAACCAGATGGTCCTTGTGTAGTAATACTCATTGGATACATTGAGCACCTAGGGGTTCTAAGGTATAAACTGTCTAAAAAATTACACATTGTTCTTATTCTCTCATCACTCCCTTGAATATTTTCTAACTTTTTTTAAATTTAAATATGAAAAACAAATAGAAGTATCTCCCAGATCTTCTCACTTTACTTCACCAAGTTGAAAAGGATATGAAGCATGAAAATCATTTTTTCCAATTGGTGAATAAAATTAAAGGCCAAAAAAAGTGGTCCAAGATTAATTCCAAGTATAAATATTCTTTTTAACTCCCTTAAATGAAGAGAAATATCAAGGGACAATCAATGGAATAGGATTCTATCTTTTTTTCTTATGTAAAGAAGGGATACTGGAAGAAAAACTACACCCAGACAAAGAAGCTAGGGGAAGCTTCAGGTGTGTTTTTTATTGAGTGTAATCTATATATTTATATAAATTTGGTATTATATATAGAATGTGTTTCTAGAATATGTATTAAAATATATAAACCAAGTATATTCCACAAGATTTTCCTAGGAGTGATAGATCTATGAGCAGCCAACAGAGCCATATATTTGGTTGTGCCTATCGAGGACTACCATCTCATGTTTCCAATAGTAATGGTATTTGTTTTAAAATATTTTTATTATATTTATTCATTCACCAAAACATTATTTATATGGTGACTCACCTTTTAAATATATAACTTTTACATAAATTCTTAATAAAAAATTACATTAAGAATCTTGAAAGAACTTTTCAGGTTTAGTTTTGTTGGAAATTAGGTACATATTATATGAATTGCATTAGAATAACATAAACATAAGCATTATTCAATTATTTTGGGAGACTCATTTTTTAATCCATACTAATACATCTCACTATAAGTAATATTTTGGGTACATACATCCAAAGAAAAGGGGAGAGCATAAATCCCAACAAAGGAATAAACAAAGGAAACCCCTAGCAAGTGAGAAAGTGGCATATAAATAAGGCATGATCATATAAATATAAGTCATATCATAATATAAATAATAATAATCATAACATGTAAATGTATATACAACATAAAAAAGGCATTCATAAGTATATGGAATAAATCTTGGTAGTTCACAAGATATGAATCATAAAGGAACATGAGCCATAAAAGAATAACATCGGTACAAGACATAGAATTATGGCATACACATAATCATATTAAAATAATTTCCTTATTAGTAAAGGATATTTTCTAATAATATCATAATGGAATGGTTTCACTACCCAAACCATTATATTAGTCAAGGTTCACTCCCAAGGCTATCATAGTGGAATGGGTTCACTCCCCAAACCATTGTATTAGTCAAGGTTCACTCTCAAGACTATCATAGTGGAATGGGTTCACCCCCCAAACCTTTATATTAGTCAATTTTCACTCCCAATACTATCATAGTGGAATGGTTTCATTCCAAAAACCATCATATTATTCAAGGTTCACTCTCAAGGCTATTATAAAGGAATGGGTTCACTCCCCAAACCATTTTATTAGTTAAGGTTCACTCCCAAAACTATCATAGTTGAATGGGTTCACTCCCCAAAACATAGTATTGGTCAAGGTTCACTCCCAAGACTATAATATTGGAATCACTACCAAAGCATAATATTAGTCAATTTTGACTCCCAATACTATCATATTGGAATGGGTTCACTCCCCAAACCATCATATTAGTTAAGGTTCACTCCCAAGACTATCATGGTGGACAAGGTATACATTGTGTATTATGAAAAGGGAATATGGGTTCCATATATTCAAATAACAAAATAAATAATACATTTTTACATCTAGGAAAATACCCATGATATATATTTGGGTATTCATAATATGATAATTTCTCATGTATAAAAGAGAAATTTCAAGAAATGAATTTTGAAGAATAACGGTATACATTGTGGAATATGAAAAGGGGATAATGGGAGGGAATGAAATAATACCATTATTAAAAAACTATTTTGGAAGTATAGATAAGAAAAAAAAAAGTTATAATAAAAATAATTCATCTAGACACTTAGAAGACACATAAAAAGGATGTACTTGAATGAAAAATGAGAGGAAGAGAAATACCTTACAGTGGAATAGTAATGGATTAGGAATATGTTATGATGAGAGGGGAGAAAGGATATCTCATAATTATAACATAAATTGGATTGTAAATGGATATTTATAAATACAAAACAACATATCCAATGTGTATTCAAAAGTCTAATACAAAGAATAATCTTTAATAGATAAGAATAGGTAGATATCCCTTACTAAATTTTGATAACATAATAGTATATAACATTGATTAAGAAAAGGCATAATGGGAGGGATTTAAGGTCCTCCATTGATAAAAAAATACTTGTGTAGAAGAGTTAAGACCAAAATTTCATGGAAATAAACTTCATTTTTTTCCTTAACACATCAAAATTAACTTAGGATTACTTTTTGGGAATTTTATGAAAAAGATAATTTTTTAGTGAAAAAGTGAAAAATAACACTTTAAAAATCACTGTGATTTTATGACATAATTATTATTTAATAATGAATAAAAATTTATTAAAATTTTTCTTTAATAAAAATATAAATTAATAAGTATAAAAATTGTTTTAAAAATATTAATTTTAATTTATAAATTTATACCTTTCATTTTGGAACCAAAACTTTTAATTTTAAAGATAAAATTTATTTTTGGTTTGTGTGCATAATAGGAGGGAACAAAGGTATCACATTGATAAAACATAATTTTCATATTAATTTTATCATAAAATTTTTTATATAAGAAATTGGATTTACATTTAGAAGGTATCCACAAAATGGGTACTTAGATAAAAAATGAGAAGAGGATAATTCCCTTACTAAATTTTGGAAGCGTAACGGTATACATTGTGGCTTATAGAAAGAGAATAATGGGGGTAACTAAGGTATCCCATTGATAAAAAAAAACTTTTTAAGTATATTAAATATAAAAATTTCACAAAAAAATAATCTTTTAAAATAAGTAAACTCACAAAAAGGAGTTACCTAAATGAAAAAGAAGATGATGAGAATTTCACTTACTAAATTTCGACAGCATAACGGTATACATTTTTACTTATGTAAAGGGAATAATGGGATCGAACTAAGGTATAACATTAATAAAAAATAACTTTTTAAGTATAATTAAGATCAAAATTTCTTAAAAATAAATAATCTTCGACATTTATAAGATTCACAAAACAGGAATACCTGAATGAAAAAGAAGAAGACGAGAAATTCCATTACATCAGCATAGTAACAGCTTAGGAATATGTTATAATGAGAGGGGATAAATGTTTTATCATCCTTATAAAATTAAATGGATATTAAATATACATTTATAAAGATAAAACAATATATCTAATTAATATTCAAAAGGATAATGCAAAGAAGAAGCTTGAATGGAGAGGAATAGGGAGGGATCCCTTTAATGAGGTCTTCATTTTTTTCCTATTGGTGTTTCCTTCAAGGAGCTAGGGTTCATACATCACAATGTTTCCTTATGATATTTTCAAAATCATATACTTCCTTTATCCAAATATATCTCATTAAACTAGTATTATATTGATGGAAGTATCGATAAATCATTTAAAATTTATTTATAATATATAACTTTAAAATATCTTCTCAAACTTTTTTTAATAAAACAATATTACTAATTCTTTAATACCCCATAAATATATGAAATGTTTTTTTTTAAATTAAATGGGATTATTTCGGGACGAGATGCTAAGACGACATGCGATTCTGAGGCTTAGAGTGCTCAAAAGGATCCGTCGAAAATGTTAGGATTTAAATAGCACATGTGAGCAGTTTTCATGAAAAAAAAGTATATAACTCTTAAACGAGTGTCTAGATCAAAAATATGAGGGAACCTTTGCATTTAGGATGGTGTTTTTACCCTAGACGTGACTTAATTTTAGTTGGTGTAGGCCTCTAGTGAGAAAACCAAAAATGTCATAACCGTAAATAAAATAATTAAATAAAATTACTTTATTTTTAAAATGGTTATAACTCACAAACGGTGAATCAAATAGAAAATATGAGACCACTTTTGACCTCATGAGGGTATTATTTCCTTAAGCAGATCCTAACATTGGTTGGTGCAGGCCAACGGTGGAAGTTAGTTTTTGGTCGTAAATTAAGTAAAAATTATTTTTTTGTAAAATTCTTATAAATCCTAAATGTTAACTTGGATGGGAAATATTAAAGTAACATTGAGTTTGTGAGGGAATTTTCTCCTTAGGTAGAGCTTAACCTAGACCGGCGTTGGTTGAGGGTGAAAGACAGTTTTTGGAACTTCCTTTAAGTGAATTAAAATGGTGTGTGTGTGCAGTTTTGGAAACTTCTAAATGGGTGTCCAGATTGAAAATCTGATGGCACTGTTGCATCCAGAATGAAGAAATTACCTAATAAGGGACCTAAACTCAACCGGAATTTTTCAAGAAAAAATGTTAATTTTTGGACGTTTTAAGAAAATAAAATAAACTTAAATTGTTTATTTTATTCAAAAAAATGTTTCACTGCAACGCATCAATGAGCTGTCTATTTCATTCCATAAATGAATTAGCATAATGACTCTTTAACTAAAGTATAAAAAAAATGTTGTTTCATAAATGAAATAGCATAACGATGCGACAACAAATTGTAACAGAAATGATGTGATGCATTTCTCTTTTAATGAGATGATGGGGTTGGAGAAACAGATTTAGATCTGTAATTTCTATGACGAATCTACGGTGAGGAATCCTCTCCAATGATGAACAACGAATGCATTCTCCTTTAACCCTTTGAAATATCGCTATCAACGTGGTCAGCGGATCAAGAATGGATAACGAAGGTGCATGACACCACTCTTCCCCAACTAATGAATCTATCCCAAGTAGGGGTATACTTTTTGTGTTTTGAGTTTCCCCATTCTTCATTCCAAAACAATGAACATAGATCAACCCATGAATAGGTTGATCCTCAGATTGCTTGTTCTTGGGGGGGAACTTATTCTCAGGGTTTAGCATCAGAGTTAAATTGTTGATCGAACCTAAATCTTCTTCCCCCATGATTTAAATTCTAACACGGACGGTGTGGGCTGACACGAACAAGGCTCGAACCCCTCCGCCTTTGTGTGTTCTTGTGCGTTCTTCGTGGCTGAACCTCTGAGTTGACAGCAAAGAATTTTCTTAGTTCATAGCATGCAATACGACACCCCATGGAGGTCATAAACGTAGACGGTCTGAAGAACAGACCACCGGAGGGGACCTGGTGGTCCGCGGAAAATCCTATTGGTGTGCCGGTGTCGGCGGCAGCAGCCCGTGGCGGCGGCCACGTGCAGGAGGTGGTGCATCACGATGGCATGCTGAGGTGGATTTCATGATCATATCAGGTTGTGGTGGTGCAGCAGGAGCCGTTGGCACTTGGTTCGGCGACTCGAGAAGACAGGATGCGGCCAACCAGCCGCATCGGTGGAGTAGCCAACTAGTCGCATCAGTGGAGCGGCCAACCGGCCGCATCGGTAGAGCAACCCACGTCGTTTAGGTCGTAGCTTCACATTGGCATGTGATTCAGTGGGGACCAAATGCAGGACTGAATAGGGTATCCAGCTAAGCTACTTGTGAGTAACACGAACCAGATGCCCTCCTAGCGTCCGGGCTGGAGGAGACCGGACCGTTGTGCGGGCCGGTCTAGGGGGAACGAACCAGGCTGTTGAGTGGACCAGGCTGGAGAAATTTGAATCGTTGTTGCAGGTTGAGCCAGTGGTTTAAAACTAGGCCGTTGGGGTGGCCCAGTCTAGGAAAGGGCCTGCCAGTGCAGGTCGGGCCGGATAAATCTGGGTCGTTAGGCGACCCGGTGGGCTGGACCCACGGCCAAACCAGGCCAGGTCCAGCAAGTCCCAATGGTCCTGGCCCAGTAACCACACTAGACTAGGCTAACCCAAACCCAACTGAGTCGGGTTGTCCGAATCGGACCGGGTCATGCAGAACCCCTAGGTCGGGTTAGTTGGGTCGGTCCTACCAGGTTAGACCAAGCCCGGACACAATCATCCCCTATTTACTAGAACGCCAATATCTTTTATATTGGTCGACTGATTAACGATCCGTTTGCATCATTGGAACCCTCACAATGAGGTGGTTCTTTTGGAATACTCTAAGGAGGCTTTAATGGAAGTTGACATATGAAAAATTACTTTGAGTAGTGGATTCTTCTGGTATTAAGCGCACTAAGTGTGTAAATATTTCAGTTGGCTGGGACTCGAAGACTGCTGACATTCGACCCTATGTGGATCAATTACAAGAAACCATGTGTGGATCAGCTACAAGAAACCTTGTGTGGATTAGCTACAAGTGACCCTGTGTGGATCAGCTATAATGGCCTAAGTGGGAAGCAGCTCTGTGTGACCCTGGAGGCCCATGGTGGGGAGCAGCTCTATGTGACCCAGCATACCCATGGTACTCATTAGGGATGAGTACCTTAGCATTCCAAGGTGTTCCGTGTTACGATTGATATTCTTGATTTCTGTACTTTAGATTATACATGTGTCTGCTGATAATACCTTGTGTATACTTTCCTTTATTGTCTTCCCTTTATGGTTTGGGGTCCCTAATGAGTATTATATAACTCACCCCTGCACGGGCTTTGCCCGTACGTGTCATGTACCATTCAGGTGATCGACGCTTCGACGAAGACCTTGGTAGTCAGGGACTAGGTGGTGCTCAGTGAGATCGGACATACGGATTCTTTGACGGAGACCTTGGTGGTCTAGGAACAATTGGTGCTCAGTGAGATGGGATGGAAGAATTCGTTGACGAAGACCTTGGTGGTCCAAGACCAGGTGGTTCTCGGAGATCTGGGATGGACGGACACTTCGATGGAGACCTTGGTGTTCTGGGACTAGGTAGTGCTCAGTGTGATGGGATGAATAGGAATAATTATACATCTACAGGCATCTACCCTTCACCTACCCTTCAGGTGGGGTCTCGAGTAGACAAACCATGTCAATTGTACTTTCCTTTGTGGTTTTGGGCTAGTATTCTGGCCCCTTTGTACTTTCAGTTTGTATTGTACTCTCTGTAGTTGTCTCAGTGACAGTTGTGTTTTACTTCATGTTCACTTTCCACAGTTTGATCTTTGTGCGTGTGTACAAGTTTAAAGGAAACGGCTTCCCTTTTAGGGATATTCCTATTTAGCGCTAGTTTTCATCCCCTGGCTTGTGGAATGTGGGCTTGGGGTAGTCACGGTATGGGCCCTAGGGGATGGGTCGGGACAAAGTGGTATCATAGCTGGTCAGTTCTACCAGAAGAAATAAGAGTCTGTAATTTTTTTAGGGAAATAGTGTTAAGTGTTTCACGTTTGGCATTCAGGTCAGGGAGTCCAATGTTGGTGCAGCGGCTGACGTATCCATACATCAAGGCCCTGAAATTTTCTTTATGACTTGGTACATGAAAACCCTGGTTTCATGCATCTTCAAATGTTTTCTCATGATCTTTCTGAGTCAAAGTTATCTCACTAGGTATAATCTATTAATCATGATTCGTCATGATCTCTTTTAAGATTCCTCCACACAGATAGCCAGCTAGGATTCCAGTGCATGACCACAAGGATGGTCTATAGAGTGATGAGGCTTCGGTACTGGGACTGTTTCCTGAGATAGAACCTTCGGGTGGTGTCCCAGCTTTTCCATCACCGGTTGGTAAGTAGTTACTACAGACTTTGTCGGTAGAGGACGTATGTAGGCTCAGTGCCTTACACAAATTTTAGTGACAAAGACCCCTCAGGTTCTGAGGTGAGCCTCACTCACAGGTGGCTAAGGACTGGCTTGATGTGGTGACCAAGTTTTTTGTCTAGTTAAGGCACCATTAGATCAGATGGTAGTCCTGGAAGTGAGACTTCTACGTGGCTCAGCAAGGCGATGATGGGTTTAAGATCGCCTAATCTTACAATGAGGTGAATTTTATGTGGATAGAGCTTGATAAACTCTCTCTGAGAAGGGTCTCTTTCCATAAAAGATAAGGGTTATGCATGTCTAAGAGATTCTGTAGCTTCAATGGGATGACATGTCAGTAGATGAGTATCCATCGAGGTGTACCGACCCTTCTAGGTAGTTTATGAATGCGATGTGACCAGTGCTTCAAGGATCGGACCTTCGAGTGACATGTGTTTAGGGACTTCCGAGCCAAAAATATTTCTCTGTACATTCCTACATATTCTAGGGTGATAGTACGAACCATTTTGGTTGAAAGTTATTTGGTTGAGTAGATACAGCTAGTGGATGTCAGAAGTGGGAAAGAATGAAACCAACATCAGTCTTAGAGACTTAGAAAAGTATGAGGATGTCTTTCCATAGTATTTTCCAAGACTACATCCTTGTAGAGAGGTATATTTATGCATTGATCTATACCCCAGGACGACACCGATATCTACACCTACATATCGGATGGCTTCCATAGAGCTCCAGGAGCTGAGGGAACAGTAGGAAGACTTGGAGAGGAAGGGGTTCATAAGGCCTGGCGTTTCACCATAGGGAAACCCCAATGTAGTTTTTGAAGAATAAAAATGGGATCTTGAGGTTATGTGTGGACTATCAACACCTGAACCAGGTGATCGTGATGAACAAGTATCCTCTATCGAGGATTGATGACATCTTCGATCAGTTGAAGGTAGTGAGATGGTTCTCAAAGATAGACCTAATATCAGGCTATCACCAGCTTCGAGTACGGGATGAGGGAATCTCGAAGATGGCTTTCAAATATCGCTATGGCCACTATGAGTACATAGTGATGCCGTTTGGCCTGATTAACTTCCCATCAGTGTTTGTGGGACTCATGAATAGGATCTTCTAGCTGTACTTAGACCGGTTTGTAGTGGTCCTCATTGATGACATCCTGGTGTACTCGGTGTCCAAGGAGGATCATGCTACACACCTACAGATAGTCCTAGATTCACTCCAAGATCACTAGATTTTTGGTAAGATCTCTAAGTGTGAGTTCTAGATATGGGAGGTCCACTTTCTAGGACATGTCATCTCAGAGGCTAGAGTTGTGATAAATCCAGCAAAGATCAAGGTGGAATTTTCTTGGGATCCACCCAAGAGTGTTACTGAGGTGCATAGTTTCCTTGGGTTGGTTGGGTACTATCGGAGGTTTGTACTTGACTTCTATGGAGAGGAATAACCCATAACAACATTGAAAAAAGGTAAAAACCCTTCGTGTGGATATAAGGATTACATCAGAGCTTTCAACGGTTGAGGAAGAGCTTGACATGTGATCCTATCTTGAGGTTTCCAGAGGAGAGCTCTAACTATGTCGTGTATTATGACCCATCAGGAACTAGGCTTGGTTGTGTCCTGATGTAGGTGAAAGCAATGATTTCTTATGGCTCACGATAGTTGAAACTGCATGAGTAGAACTAAGTGACTCATGGCCTTGAATTGGCAGTGGTAGTCTTCGCACAAAGGATGTGGTGAAATTACCCTATGGGAAAATGATTCATCGTCTACTCTGACCACAAGAGTCTCAAGTATATCTTTTCTCAGAAGGATCTAAATCTGTGACAGCGACATAGTCTAGAGTTCCTCCAAGTCCATGACTTTAAGATTTTATATACTCCTAGGAAGTGGAGTGTGGTGTTAAATTCTCTGAGTAGAATATTGATTTCATAGCTACTGAATGAGTCCTCAGAGAAGTTGTCCTCACTTTAGATATCCTTTGTGGATAGATATGAGGCATCTTATCTTTAGTTGACGGTGGATTCCCCTCCACTCTTACAGCGAGTCATAGTATTGCAACTCGAATATGCCAACCGCGAGACCACACGTGCCCAAAGGTCCACAGGGCATGCCCCTGATAGATATTCAATTGGTGGGGAGCACGTAATCCTTTTCAGAGGATGCACAATAGTACTAGTTAAATTTCAAGAGGAGATTTTGGGGGAGTTACATACCTCTCCTTTGGAGGTACATCTAGGATTGGAAAGGATGTACCAAGATCTCTAAAGTTAGTACTGGTGGATAGGGATGAATAAAGTAGTGGTAGAGTTCATTTCACGGTGCCTCACTTGTCAGCAAGGGAAGGCTAAGCATCAGGTTCTAGCAGGCTTGGCCCAGCCACTTGAGGTACCAGAGTATAAGTGGGATGGTATATCGATGGACTTCATGAAGGACTCCACGTACATCCAGGGCACATGATACCATCTGGGTGATCGTAGACCGACTCACCAAGTCGGACCACTTCCTAACCATTCGAGAACAGAGTTCAGTAGGGAGTTTGGGACGCCTCTACCTGTTGGAGATAGTTTGACTCCATAGAGTCCCATTTACGATAGTCTTAGATCATGAATCATGCTTTACATACCGATTATGGAATGGATTATAGGAGGCCTTTGGGACTCAACTGCGCTTGATCACAGCCTTTCACCCACATATGGATGGTCAGATGGAGCGGACCATACAAACCTTGGAGGACATACTTCGGGCTTGTGTTCTTGATTTTGGTCATAGTTGGGAGGACCACCTACAACTGGTGGAGCTTGCATACAACAACATCTACCACTCCACCATCATTATGGCACCATTTGAAGAATTGTATGGATGACCATGTAGGTCATCTTTATGCTAGACATGCCCAGGGGAGTCAACACTCATGGGTCCAAAGATGGTACAGGTTACCACGGAAAAGGTGCAGGTCATCCAAGAGTGGATGAAGACTGCACAGATCCGACAGAAGTCATATTCTGATAGAAGACAGATACTCTTGGAGTTCTAAGATGTGGACCATGTATTCCTATGGGGCTCTCCTTGATGAGGGATACAAATATTTTGTCAGGGCGACAAGTTATCTCTGAGGTTCATCAGACCTTTCCGGAAACTGTGTAGAGTAAGAGAGGTGATGTACTTCTTGGCTCTATTTCTACAGTTAGAGAGGGTTCATGAAATATTCCACATATCCCAACTAAGGATATACACATAGGACCCTTCTCATGTCATTGACCACGGCGAGCCAGATATTGATGATGGGGCGACAATTTTGGAATACCCGGTGGAGATAGAGGATCGAAAGGAGAGGATCCTTTATGGATGGTCGATTCCTATAGTGAATATTCATTGGTAGCACATGAATATCTAGGAGGGTATGCGGGAGTGGGAGGATCATATTCATTCTGAGTACCCCCTTTTTGTTTGATTAGCCCTTATTTTAGCTTATAAGGACATAAATCCCTAAAGGGGGGAGTAATGTAATACCCTGGAATTCCCTGAATTTTTTTTTTGAAAATTAAATTGGATTATTTCAAGACCAGGTGCTGAGATGGCATGTGATTCCAAGGCCCAGAGGTCACATAATGATCCATCAAAAAATATTAAGTTTTAAATAGCACACATGAGCGGTTTTGCAGGAAAAAATGGAATAACTATTAAATGGGTTCCCATATTAGAAATCTGAGTGCACTGTTTTGTTCTAGATGTCGGGATTACCCTAGGTGTGACTTAATTTTAGTCGACACAGGCCTCCATTGAGAAAACCTGAAAATGGTATAACCATAAATAAAATAACTATAACTCATGAACAGTGACTCAGATTGAAAATTTGAGACCACCATTGAGCTCTTGAGTGTATTCTTTCCTTAGGTAGAGCCTAACATTGGCCAGCTCAGGCCAAAAGTGGAAGTTAGTTTTTTTTCATAAATATAATAATTAAGAAACAATTATTTTATTTTCAAATACTTATAACTCCTAAATGGTAACTCAGATTTGAAATCTGAGAACATCGTTGATCTCTTGAGGGTGTGTTTCCCTTAGGCGCAGCTTAACCTCAACCGGAACGGGTCGAGGGTGAAAGATAGTTTTTGAAACTTCTTTTTAAACTAATTAAAATGTCACGCGTGCGTGGTTTTGGAAAATTCTAAATAGGTGTCCGAATTGAAAATACGAGGGCATCGTTGTGTCCGGAATGGTGACACTACCTAATAATGGACCTAACCACAATCGTCATGGGTTGACAGAAAAAGTTAATTTTCAGTCGTTTTAAGAAAATAAAATAAACTTAAATTTTTTATTTTATTCAGAAAAGTGTTTCGCTGCAATGCATCGATGAGACGACTATTTCTTTACATAAGTGAAACAACGTAACAACTATTTAACTGAAGAGTAACAGAAATTTTATTTCATAAATGAAATAGTGTAACGACACGATGATAAATTATAACAGAAACACTAAGACGTGTTTCTCTTTTAATGAGATGATGGGGTTGGAGAAACAGATTTAGATCTGTAATTCCTCTAACGAATCTATAGTGACGAATCCTCTCCAATGATGAATGATGAATACATTCTCCCTCCACCCTTTGAAGGATCACATGCAATGTGGGCGGTGGATCAATAATGGAGAATGAAGGCGCATGACGCCGCTCTTCCCCGACCAATGAATTTATCACATGTAGGGGTTTACTTTTTTTCATTTTGAGTTTCCACATTATTTATTATAAAACAAAGAATCAAGATCAACCCATGAACAGGTTAATCTGTAGGTCACTTGTTCTTGCGAGATGGAGCTAATTCTAGGGGTTTAGCATCGGGGTTAAATTGTTGATAGAACCTAAATATTCTTCCCCCATGTTTTAAACTTCAACGCAGAGGATGCAGGCCGACACGAACAAGGCCTAAGACACTCCTCCTTTGTGTGTTCTTGTGCGTTCTTCGTGGTCAAACCTCCGAGTTGGAAATGAATAATTTTTTAGGCCAGAGGCGCAAACAGTCTGAAGAATGAACCACCAGAGCGGACCCAGTGGTCCGTGGAAAATACTTCCAGCAAACGGAGGCCACGGGGGAGTGGCATCGTGCCATGGCGGTGTACGAAGGAGGATATTGCAGCTGGCTCGGGCTGCGGCGGTGCAATAGGAGCCACCGGCGCTCAGTTTGGCAGTTGGCAGAGGTGGGGTGTGGCCAACCGACCACATCGGTGGAGCGGGACACGCCATGTGGGCCGCAGTTTCGTGCTGGCACGTTATCCAGTGGGGACCGTGTGTGGGATCGGACAGGGTGGCCGACTAAGCTGACCGTGGGGCACATGAACTGGACAACCTCCTAACATCCGAGCTAGGGGAGACTGGACCTCTATGTGGGTCGAGGGGAGGTAATTAGGTCGTTGAGTGGCCCAGGCTAGACTAAGTCGGCCCGCTATTGCGGTTCGGGCTAGCAGGATAAAATCGGACCACTGGGTGGCCTGGGATAGGAATGAAAACTAGCCCGCTAGTGCTGTTAGGGATAGATAAATCCGGGTTGCTTGGCGACCTAGTGGACTGGACCCATGGCCAAACCGGGCTGGATCCAATAAGGCCCAATGGGCCTGGCCCAATAGCTAGTCTAGACTGGGCTGGCCTAGACCCAATCAGGTTAGTTCATGCGGGACCCCCAGGACAGGTTGGTTGGGTCAGTTCAACCAGTCCTGGACACAGCCGGCCCTTATTTACTAAAATGCCAATATATTTCAAATCGGGCGTCCGATTGATGAGTTGTTTGTAGCGTTGGAACCCTCATGATGAGGCGGTTCTTCTAATATGATCTAAGGAGGATTTAATGGAAGTTGAAATAAAATTAATGACTTGAGGAGTGGATTATCTAGGAATCAAGCACGCTAAGTGCGGAAATCATGCGACTAGTTGGGACCTGAAGACTACTTACAAGCGACCCTATGTGGATCAACTACAATAGCCTAAGTGGGAAGTGGATCAACCCATTAGGCCCACGTTGGGGAGCAGATCTGTGTGACCCATCATACCCATGATACTCATCAGGTATGAGTACCTCAGTAGTCCAAGGTGTTCCATGTTACGACTGATAGTCTTGCTTTCCATATTTTAGATTATACCTGTGTGAACTGACAGTACAAGATGTATACTTTTATCTATAGTCTTTCCTTAGTGGTTTGGGGTCCCTACTGAGTATTGTGTTACTCACTCCTACATGTGCTTCACCCATACGTGTCGTGTCCCATGCAGGTGATCGATGCTTAAACGGAGACCTTGGTGGTCCGGGACTAGGTGGGGCTCAGTGAGACAGTACAGACGGATGCTTCGACGAAGACCTTGGTGGTCCGGGACTAGGTGGTGATCGGTGATATGGGATGGAAGGACACTTCAATGGAGAACTTGGTGGTTCGGGACCTGGTGGTGCTCAGGGAGACAAGTATAACGCACGCTTAAACAGAGACCTTGGTGGTCCAGGACCAGGTAGTGCTCAGTGAGATGGGACAAACGGGCGTACTTCTACAGCTACAGGTAGCTACCCTTCACCTACCCTTCAGGTGGGGCCTCAAGTAGATGGAACATGGTAGTTGTACTTTCCTTTTTGGTTTTGGGATTTTATTTTTTCCCCTTTGTAATTATAGTTTTTATTTTACTCTCTATAGTTATCTCAGTGATAGTTATGGTTTACTTCGTGTTCACTTTCCATAGTTTGAGTTTTGTTCATGTGTACAGTATTAATGGAAAATTTCTCCCCTTTTTGGTATATTTCTATTTGGTGCTATTCGTCAGCCCCTGGCCTATGAAAGGCGGGCTTGGGGTAGTCACAGCATGGGCCCTGGGGGACGGGTCATGATAAATTCATATTAAAATATTTCAAAATAGGGTTTTTCTAAGTCAATTTTGATATTTCCCTAGAGACAAAAATCTATAATTAGATACATGTAGGCTTCTCGGAGGTCTCCCTCTTCTATATCTTCTAGAAAATCATTAAGTTCTTCATGCATCTGAAATAAAGAGAAGAATTTGAAAACAAACTAATAATACTACCCTCTCTTAACATGGTAAGAAATTTGAGAGTACAAGATTTTCCAATAGACAATACATGATCCTTTAAAGAAATGAGTGATGGTAGAGAGATTATACGCCTCATAAAGTTGTTTTCATATATCTTGGATATTTTAAAATGTTTTGAAGTCATATGAGCATGAATTACATAAGGAAAACATAAACATAAACAATACTCAATTCTTTTGGGATACTCCTTTGTTAATCCATCTGAATTCATCTCACTACAAGTAATCTCTTGGGTACATACAACAAAATAAAAGGGTTGATCATAAATCCCATCAAGGTAATAAATAAAGGAAACACCTAGCATATGAGAAAAAGCCCTATAAATAATGCATGATCATATGAATATGAGGCATATCATAATAGAAATAACATGAATAATAACATGGAAATGTGTCTACATCATTAAAAAAGGACATTCATAGTCATATAGAATAAATATTGGTAGTTCACAATATATTAATCATAAAGTAACATTATCCATGAGAGAATAACATTCATATAAGACATGGAATTTTGGAATACACATAAGCATAAAAATCATTTCCTTAGTAATTTAGCCTATTTTTCAACACTATCATAGTGGAATGGGTTCACTCCCCAAACCATTGTATTAGTTAAGGTTAACTCCCAATACTATCATAGTAGAATGGTTTCACATACCAAATCATTATATTATTCAAGTTTCACTCCCAAGATTATCATATTGGAATGGTTTCACTCCCTAAACCATCATAATAGTCAAGGTTCACTCTCAAGACTATTATAGTGGAATGGGTTCACTCCCCAAACCATTGTATTAGTCAAGTTTCACTCCCAATAGTATCATAGTAGAATAATTCCCCTCCCCAAACCATTATATTATTAAATTTTCACTCCCAATACTATCACTGTGGAAAATTTATACATTGTGTCTTATGAAAATGGAATGTGGGTTTCATATATGTAAATCTGAAAATCAATAAGACATGTTTACATCTAGGTGAATACCCATGGAAGAGAATTGAGTATTCATAATATGAGAATATTTCTTGAAAATGAAAAGGGGATGTGGGTTTTATATATGTAAATCCTAGAATCAATCATATGTTTTTACATCTAGGTGAATACCCATATAAGATATTTTGGTATTTATAATATGATAATTTCTAATATAGAAAAAATAAATTTCAAGAAATGAATTTGATAGCATGATGGTGTACATTGTGGATTATGAGAAGGGAATAATGGGAGGGAATGAAGGTATAACATTATTAAAACACTATTTTATAATTAGAGGGAATAAAAAAATACAATGAATAAAAATAATGTAGCTGGACACATAGAAGATATATAATAAGGACAAACTTGAATGAAAAATGAGAGGAGGAGAAATCCCTTACATCAACATAGTAACGACATGGGGATATGTTATGATGAGATGGGATAAATGATTTATAATCCTTAGAAAATAAATTAGAAAATAAAGGGATATTTATAAAGACAAAACCGCATAGAAAATTAGGATTCAATACTAATACAAATAATAATCTTGAATGGGGAAGTAGATTGAGAGATCCCTTACTAAATTTTAGTAGCATAACAGTATACATTATGGCTAATGAAAATAGAATAATGGGAGGGAACTTAGGTGTATCATTTTTTAAACACTATTTTTGATGTAGAAATAAGAAAAAAAGTTCATTAATAAAAATAAATAATCTTGACACTTCGAAGACACATAATAATGATGTACTTGAATAAAAAAGGATATAAGGAGAATTATATTACCTTTAAGAGTTTCTTCCTAAATCGTGGATGGAGAAACATTAGGACCATGAGGACACCTTGGATTATATTTTTGGAATTTATATGGGATGAAATTCACGTCTTATCAATTTTTAGAGGAGAGGATTGGGGAAAGGGTGATATTTATACATGAGGAGGGGTGGGTTTCAAGTGATTAAATGTTGATTATTTTACTATATAAGCCGACCACTTTTGAGATAAAAATATTAAAACCATATTTAGGGACTATTTAAGATTTTAAGATCTTTTTTATGTTAAAGTCCTTAATAAACTGAATAAAACCTTCTAAACCACCCGGTTAATGCACACAAATGAAAAAAATTATCTTAAAACTCAAATTTTTGGTTCCAAAATGAAAGGTATAAATTTATAAATTAAAATTAATATTTTTAAAATATTTTTTAAAATTATTAAATTATGTTTTGATTAAATAAATTTTTTCATAAATTTTTGGTCATGCTAACATAATAATTATTTTATAAAATCATAGTTATTTTTAAAGTAGGGATTTTCACTTTTTCAATAAAAAATCATCTTTGTCAATAAATTCCCAAAAACTCATCATAAGATAATTATGATGTGTTGAGTCCAAAAATGAAGTTTATTTAATTAAAATTATTATCTATATATAATATTTTTAATTTTAAAATAAATCATTATTTCAATGAAAATTAACCATTTAATAGAAAAATAAACATTCTAAAAAATTTAAAAATTACTTCGGGATTCATTAAAATATACGATCATTTAAAAAGGATTTTATAATATTATTTCATTAAATAAATTTTTATTTAATACTTAAAAATTAAACATATTTTAATTGAATTAGTCTCCAAAAATAATAAAGTTTTTATTATATCATTAAATAATTATGACGATCATTTAAATGTTTCTATGTAACCAATAATAATAATGAACAATTTTTTTATTCACTAATGGGCATAATGTAAAATAAACATATTAGTTGAAAATATAAAGGTATTTGATCATATTTACATATAAATAAACTATCTTTCTTATGATTTATCATTCACTTTGATTCTATTAATGTTCTATATCGTTTCCAGAATGAATTTTGTATTACTAACTCTTTGTTTCTTTGTTGTAGCGTTGTTCACGGTTGGGATGATTCTAAGGGATTTAGGAAAACAAAATGTTTATATTTTATTTTATTTATTCTTTTTTATTCTTTCCATTTTATTATTTTGATTAATAATGGGGATTTTTGTATACTAAATGTAATGTTCTTAAATAAAGGAATAAAGTGTTGTTAGTTTTCTAGTAAGTGTTTTCTATTCTGGGTTGTGAGAGTTCATCTCAACCTATGATGTAAAAATTTATCATGAAATAAAAATTAATTTTATTTTATTCTATTTTAATAAAAAAAAGTTATTTGGAGTCAAGATGTCTATTAATAAAAGAAGTACATTTTTTAGTTCATTGTAATTTATATGTTCTGACTTGATACAGATGGATTTATTTTCATGTTTTGAAATAAGTTTTTCTTATTTTATAAAGAAATTATTTTTTATGATAATAAATATTTTAATAATGTTCTTTATGTATTGGATTACACAAACCTAGTAATAGAAATTGATAATGAAGATAGTTCACTTGATTCATACCACACCCAACTATGGAATCACCAACTAGGTCATGTAAACAAAACACATTTGACCATATTAAAACAAGATGGATATTTATATTCTTTTGAAATAAAACCACTTGGTGTATTATATTCATATTTACAAGGAAAAATGAGCAAATATTCAATTAGTAGAAAAGGTGAAAGGTCCACTAATGTAACGTCCCGGACCTAGGTGCCACGCAACGTGTAACACCCCGAGATTTTATGATAAGTATTATTTTTAATTTATTTGATGTCATGTGTTTTATGCTACACCATGATTATCTTGTGTTATACGCAACACCGTATTAGATTGCAGTATACACAACACAATTCTTGGATCGTGTTATACACAATTTCAAGTTCATTTGATAATAGTCATTCTACACAAAATTGAGTGTATATATATATATATTCAATGTATAAATGAAATATGGTTGGATTTTGTTATATGCAACAACAAAGGAGTCTTGCAGAACACGCAACCCTAACTTGTCTTTCATTACACACAATCGCGACCTTCCTCAGTAGCGTGTGTAGTACGCAATACTGGGTTTCACTAAACAACGATATATGGTTATAATATTATTATAAACTAGACGTTATGAATAGTATTAACTACATTTTGAATTTTATAACATTATTATTCATCTTACACATTTTCTAGAACATGGTATGAGAACAAAATAAATTTTTTCGGGTGAAATAAGTATTTTTCAAAAAATGCAGTTTTGCCGCCTTTTGATGGCGCACCCATTTTAAATATAATTTTTGAGAAGTTTATAAGTTAAATTTTACAAAATAAACTTATTCTTTTGAATCATGATATAAAAATTTACATTGGATAAAGTTTTGATATTTTTTTGATAACTTTCATATTTTAATGAATAGTAAAAACACGCTATATTTTAATTAAAAACAACTTTTTTCATCGTAATAATTTATATGGTTAAATTATAATATTGAATGGTTTTAAAGTATAAATAGAATATATTTTTACCATTTAATATAATGTATGTCATTAGCATTGATTTTACCTTGAATTCGTAGGTTAAATCAATTTTGGCATTAAGGTTAGGGAGTCCAATGTTGGTGCAGCGGCTGACGTATCCATACATCAAGGCCCTGAAATTTTCTTTATGACTTGGTACATGAAAACCCTGGTTTCATGCATCTTCAAATTTTTTCTCGTGATCTTTCTGAGTCAAAGTTAGCTCACTAGGTATAATCTATTAATCATGATTCATCATGATCTCTTTTAAGATTCCTCCACACAGATAGCCAGCTAGGATTCCAGTGCATGACCACGAGGATGGTCTATAAAGTGATGAGGCTTCGGTACTGGGACTGTTTCCTGAGATAGAACCTTCGGGTGGTGTCCCAGCTTTTCCATCACTGGTTGGTCAGTAGATACTACCGACGTTGTCGGTAGAGGACGTATGTAGGCTCAGCGCCTTACACAAATTTTAGTGACAAAGACCCCTCGGGTTCTGAGGTGAGCCTGACTCACAGGTGGCTAAGGACTGGCTTGATGTGGTGACCATGTTTTTTGTCTAGTTAAGGCACCATTAGATCAGATGGTAGTCCTGGCAGTGAGACTTCTACGTGGCTCAGCAAGGCGATGATGGGTTTAAGATCACCTAATATTACAATGAGGTGACTTTTATGTGGATAGAGCTTGAGAACCTCTCTCTGAGAAGGGCCTCTTTCCATAAAAGATAAGGGTTATGCATGTCTAAGAGCTTCTGCAGCTTCAATGGGATGACAAGTCAGTAGATGAGTATCCATCGAGGTGTACAGACCCTTCTAGGTAGTTTATGAATATGATGTGACCAGTGCTTTAAGGATCGGACCTTAGAGTGACATGTATTTAGGGACGTCCGAGCCAAAAATATTCCTATATACATTCCTACTTATTCTAGGGTGATAGTACGAACCATTTTGGTTGAAAGTTATTTGGTTGAGTAGATACAGCTAGTGGATGTCAGCAGTGGGAAAGAATGAAACCAACATCAGTCTTAGAGACTTAGAAAAGTATGAGGATGTATTTCCATAGTATGTTCCAAGACTACATCCTTGTAGAGAGGTAGATTTATGCATTGATCTATACCCCGAGATGACACCGATATCTACACCTACATATCGGATGGCTTCTATAGAGCTCCAGGAGCTAAGGTTACAGTAGAAAGACTTGGAGAGGAAGGGGTTCATAAGGCATGGCATTTCACCATAGGGAAACCCCAATGTAGTTTTCGAAGAATAAAAATGGGATCTTGAGGTTATGTGTGGACTATCAACACCTAAACCAGGTGACCGTGATGAACAAGTATCCTCTATCGAGGATTGATGACATCTTCGATCAGTTGAAGGGAGTGAGATGGTTCTCAAAGATAGACCTAATATCATGCTATCACCAGCTTCGATTACGGGATGAGGGAATCTCGAAGATGGCTTTCAAATATCGCTATGGACACTACAAGTACATAGTGATGCCGTTTGGACTGATTAACTTCCCATCAGTGTTTGTGGGACTCATGAATAGGATATTCTAGCTGAACTTAGACCGGTTTTTAGTGGTCCTCATTGATGACATCCTGGTGTACTCGGTGTCCGAGGAGGATCATGCTACACACCTGCAGATAGTCCAAGATTCACTCCAAGATCACTAGATTTTTGGTAAGATCTCTAAGTGTGAGTTCTAGATATGGGAGGTCCACTTTCTAGGACATGTCATCTCAGAGGCTAGAGTTGTGATAGATCCAGCAAAGATCAAGGTGGCATTTTCTTGGGATCCACCCAAGAGTGTTACTGAGGTGCATAGTTTCCTTGGGTTGGCTGGGTACTATCGGAGGTTTGTACTTGACTTCTATGGAGAGAAATAACCCATAACAACATTGAAAAAAGGTAAAACCCTTCGTGTGGATATAAGGATGCCATCAGAGCTTTCAACGGCTGAGGAAGATCTTGACATGTGATCCTATCTTGAGGTTTCCAGAGGAGGGCTCCGACTATGTGGTGTATTATGACCCATCAGGAACTAGGCTTGGTTGTGTCCTGATGTAGTTGAAAGCAATGATTTCTTATGGCTAACGATAGTTGAAACTGCATGAGTAGAACTATGTGACTCGTGGCCTTGAATTGGCAGTGGTAGCCTTCGCACAAAGGATGTGGTGAAATTACCCTATGGGAAAATGATTCATCGTCTACTCTGACCACAAGAGTCTCAAGTATATCTTTTCTCAGAAGGATCTAAATCTGAGACAGCGACATCGGCTAGAGTTCCTCCAAGACTATGACTTTAAGATTTTATATACTCCTAGGAAGCGGAGTGTGGTGGTAAATGCTCTGAGTAGAAGACCGAGTTCAGAGCTACTGAATGAGTCCTCAGAGAAGTTGTCCTCACTTTAGATATCCTTTGTGGAAAGATATGAGGCATCTTATCTTCAGTTGATGGTGGATTCCCCCCCACTCTTACAGCGATACATAGTATTGCAACTCTAATATGCCAACTGCGAGACCACACATGCCCAAAGGTCCACAGGGCATGCCCCTGATAGATATTCAATTGGTGGGGAGCATGTAATCCTTTTCATAGGATGCACAATAGTACTAGTTAAATTGTGAGAGGATATTTTGGGGGAGTTCCATACCTCTCCTTTGGAGGTACATCTAGGATTGGAAAGGATGTACCAAGATCTCTAAAGTTAGTACTAGTGGACAGGGATGAATAAAGTAGTGGTAGAGTTCATTTCACGGTGCCTCACTTGTCAGCAAGGGAAGGCTAAGAATCAGGTTCTAGAAGGCTTGGCCCAGCCACTTGAGGTACCAGAGTAGAAGTGGGATGGTATATCGATGGACTTCATGAAGGAATTACCACATACATCCAGGTCAAATGATACCATCTGGGTGATCGTAGACCGACTCACCAAGTTGGACCACTTCCTAACCATTTGAGAACATAGTTAAGTAGGGAGTTTGGGACGCCTCTACCTGTAAGAGATATTTTGACTCCATAGAGTCCCATTTACGATAGTCTCAAATCATGAATCATGCTTTACATACCGATTATGGAATGGATTACAGGAGGCCTTTGGGACTCAACTGCACTTGATCACAGCCTTTCACCCACATATAGACGGTCAGATGGAGCGGACCATACAAACCTTGGAGGACATACTTCGGGCTTGTGTTCTTGATTTTGGTCATAGTTGGGAGGACCACCTACAACTGGTGGAGCTTGCATACAACAACATCTACCACTCCACCATCAGTGTGGCACCATTTGAAGAATTGTATGGATGACCATGTAGGTCAGCTTTATGCTGGACAGGCCCAGGGGAGTCAACACTCATGAGTCCAAAGATGGTACAGGTTACCACTGAGAAGGTGCAGGTCATCCAAGAGTGGATGAAGACTACACAGATCCGACAGAAGTCATATTCTGATAGAAGACAGATACCCTTGGAGTTCTAATATGTGGACCATGTATTCCTATGGGTCTCTCCTTGATGAGGGATACAAATATTTGGTCGGGGCGACAAGTTATCTCTGAGGTTCATCAGACCTTTCCGGAAACTGTGTAGAGTAAGAGAGGTGATGTACTTCTTGGCTCTATTTCTACAGTTAGAGAGGTTTCATGAAATATTCCACATATCCCAACTAAGGATATACACATAGGACGCTTCTCATGTCATTGACCATGGCGAGCCAGATATTGATGATGGGGAGAAATTTGCGGAATACCCGGTGGAGATAGAGGATCAAAAGGAGAGGATCCTTTATGGATGGTCGATTCCTCTAGTGAATATTCATTGGCAGCACATGAATATCTAGGAGGGTATGTGGGAGAGGGAGGCTCATATTCTTTCTGAGTACCCCCTTTTTGTTTGATTAGCCCTTATTTTAGCTTATAAGGACATAAATCCCTAAAGGGTGGAGTAATGTAATACCCTGGAATTCCCTTGAATTTTTTTTTTGAAAATTAAATTGGATTATTTCAAGACTAGGTGCTGAGATGGCATGTGATTCCAAGGCCCAGAGGTCGCATAATGATACATCAAAAGATATTAAGTTTTAAATAGCACACATGAGCGGTTTTGCGGGAAAAAAGTGGAATAACTATTAAATGGGTTCCCATATTAGAAATTTGAGTGCACTATTTTGTTCTAGATGTCGAGTTTACCCTAGGTGTGACTTAATTTTAGTCGACACAGGCCTCCAGTGAGAAAACCTGAAAATGGTATAACCATAAATAAACTAATTATAACTCATGAACAGTGACTCAGATTGAAAATTTGAGACCACCATTGAGCTCTTGAGTGTATTATTTCCTTAGGTAGAGCCTAACATTGGCCAGCTCAGGCCAAAAGTTGAAGTTAGTTTTTTTTCGTAAATATAATAATTAAGAAACAATTATTTTATTTTAAAATACTTATAACTCCTAAATGGTAACTCATATTTGAAATCTGAGAACATCGTTGATCTCTTGAGGGTGTGTTTCCCTTAGGCGGAGCTTAACCTCAACCGGAACGGGTCGAGGGTGAAAGATAGTTTTTGAAACTTCTTTTTAAACAAATTAAAATGTCACGAGTGCGTGGTTTTGGAAACTTCTAAACAGGTGTCCGAATTGAAAATACGAGGGCATCGTTGTGTCCAGAATGGTGACATTACCTAATAATGTACCTAACCACAATCATCATGGGTTGACAGAAAAAGTTAATTTTCAGTCGTTTTAAGAAAATAAAATAAACTTAAATTTTTTATTTTATTCAAAAAAGTGTTTCGCTGCAATGCATCGATGAGACGAATATTTCTTTACATAAGTGAAACAACGTAACAACTATTTAACTGAAGAGTAACAGAAATTTTATTTAATAAATGAAATAGTGTAACGACGCAATGATAAATTATAACAGAAACACTAAGACGTGTTTCTCTTTTAATGAGATGATGGGGTTGGAGAAACAGATTTAGATCTGTAATTCCTCTAACGAATCTATAGTGAGGAATCATCTCCAATGATGAATGATGAATACATTCTCCCTCCACCCTTCGAAGGATCACATGCAACGTGGGCAGTGGATCAAGAATGGAGAATGAAGGCGCATGACGCCACTCTTCCCCGACCAATGAATTTATCCCATATAGGGGTTTACTTTTTTGCATTTTGAGTTTCCACATTCTTTATTATAAAACAAAGAATCAAGATCAACCCATGAACAGGTTAATCTGTAGGTCACTTGTTCTTGCGATATGGAGCTAATTCTAGGGGTTTAGCATCGGGGTTAAATTGTTGATAGAACCTAAATATTCTTCCCCCATGTTTTAAACTTCAACACAGAGGATGCAGGCCGACACGAACAAGGCCTAAGACCCTCCTCCTTTGTGTGTTCTTGTGTGTTCTTCGTGGTCAAACCTCCGAGTTGAAAACGAAGAATTTTTTAGGCTGGAGGTGCAAACCGTCTGAAGAATGAACCACCAGAGTGGACCCAGTGGTCCATGGAAAATACTTCCAGCAAACGGAGGCCACGGGGGAGTGGCATCGTTCCATGATGGTGCACTGAGGAGGATGTTGCAGCTGGCTCGGGCTGCGGCGGTGCAATAGGAGCCACCGGCGCTCAGTTTGGCAGTTGGCAAAGGTGGGGTGTGGCCAACCGACCACATCGGTGGAGCGGCACACACCGTGTGGGCCGTAGCTTCGTGTTGGCACGTTATCCATTGGGGACCGTGTGTGGGATCGGACAGGGTGGCCAACTAAGCTGACCGTGGGGCACATGAACTGGACGACCTCCTAACGTTCGGGCTAGGGGAGACTGGCCCTCTATGTGGGTCGAGGGGAGGTAATTAGGTCGTTGAGTGGCCCGGGCTAGAGTAAGTCGGCCCGCTGTTGCGGTTCGGGCTAGCAGGATAAAATCAGGCCACTGGGTGGCCTGGGATAGGAATGAAAACTAGCCCGCCAGTGCTGTTAGGGATAGATAAATCCGGGTTGTTGGGCGACCTAGTGGACTGGACCCATGGCCAAACCGGGATGGATCCAGTAAGGACCAATGGGCCTGGCCCAATAGCTAGTCTAGACTGGGCCGGCCTAGACCCAATCAGGTCAATTCATGCGGGACCCCCAGGACAGGTTGGTTGGGTCAGTTCAACAAGTCCTGGACACAGCCAGCCCTTATTTACTAAAATGACAATATATTTCAAATCGGGCGTCCGATTGATGAGTTGGTTGTAGAGTTGGAACCCTCATGATGAGGCGGTTATTCTAATATGATCTAAGGAGGATTTAATGGAAGTTGAAATACAATTAATGACTTGAGTAGTGGATTCTCTAGGAATCAAGCACGCTAAGTGCGGAAATCATGCGACTAGCTGGGACCTGAAGACTACTTACAAGCGACCCTATGTGGATCAGCTACAATAGCCTAAGTGGGAAGTGGATCAATGTGACCCATTAGGCCCACGTTGGGGAGCGGCTCTGTGTGACCCATCATACCCATGATACTCATCAGGGATGAGTACCTCAGTAGTCCAAGGTGTTCCATGTTACGACTGATAGTCTTTCTTTCCATACTTTAGATTATACCTGTGCGAACTGACAATACAAGATGTATACTTTTATTTTTAGTCTTTCCTTAGTGGTTTGGGGTCCCTACTGAGTATTGTGTTACTCACCCCTACATGTGCTTCACTCATACGTGTCGTGTCCCATGCAGGTGATCGACGCTTAAACGGAGACCTTGGTGGTCTGGGACTAGGTGGGGCTCAGTGAGACGGTACGGACGGATGCTTCGACGAAGACCTTGGTGGTCCGGGATTAGGTGGTGCTCGGTGATATGGGATGGAAGGACACTTCAATGGAGAACTTGGTGGTTCGGGACCTGGGGGTTCTCAGGGAGACAAGTAGAACACACGCTTAAACAGAGACCTTGGTGGTCCAGGACCAGGTAGTGCTCAGTGAGATGGGACAGACGGGCGTACTTCTACAGCTACAGGTAGCTACCCTTCACCTACCCTTCAGGTGGGGCCTCGAGTAGATGGAACAAGGTAGTTGTACTTTCCTTTGTGGTTTTTGGCTTGTATTTTTTCCCCTTTGTACTTCTAGTTTGTATTTTACTCTCTATAGTTATCTCAGTGATAGTTATGGTTTACTTCGTGTTCACTTTCCATAGTTTGAGCTTTGTTCGTGTGTACAGGATTAATGGAAAATTTCTCCCCTTTTTGGTATATTTCTATTTGGTGCTATTCGTCAGCCCCTGGCCTATGGAAGGCGGGCTTGGGGTAGTCACAGCATGGGCCCTGGGGGACGGGTCATGATAAATTCATATTCAAATATTTCAAAATAGGGTTTTTCTAAGTCAATTTTGATATTTCCCTAGAGACAAAAATCTATAATTAGATACATGTAGGCTTCTCGGAGGTCTCACTCTTCTATATCTTCTATAAAATCATTAAGTTCTTCATGAATCTGAAATAAAGAGAAGAATTTGAAAACAAACTAATAATACTACCCACGCTTAACTTGGTAAGAAATTTGAGAGTACAAGATTTTCCAATAGACAATACATGATCCTTTAAATAAATGAGTAATGGTAGAGAGATTATACGCCTCATAAAGTTGTTTTCATATATCTTGGATATTTTAAAATGTTTTGAAGTCATATGAGCATGAATTACATAAGGAAAACATAAACATAAACAATACTCAATTCTTTTGGGATACTCCTTTGTTAATCCATCTGAATTCATCTCACTAACAATAATCTCTTGGGTACATACATCAAAATAAAAGGGTTGATCATAAATCCCATCAAGGTAATAAATAAAGGAAACACCTAGCATATGAGAAAAAGGCCTATAAATAATGCATGATCATATGAATATGAGGCATATCATAATAGAAATAACATGAATAATAACATGGAAATGTGTCTACATCATTAAAAAAGGACATTCATAGTCATATAAAATAAATCTTGGTAGTTCACAATATATTAATCATAAAGTAACATGATCCATGAGAGAATAACATTCATATAAGACATGTAATTTTGGAATACACATAAGCATAAAAATCATTTCCTTAGTAATTTAGCCTATTTTTCAACACTATCATAGTGGAATGGGTTCACTCCCCAAACCATCGTATTAGTTAAGGTTAACTCCCAATACTATCATAGTAGAATGGTTTCACATACCAAATAATTATATTATTCAATTTTCACTCCCAAGATTATCATATTGGAATGGTTTCACTCCCTAAACCATCATAATAGTCAAGGTCCACTCTCAAGACTATTATAGTGGAATGGGTTCACTCCCCAAACCATTGTATTAGTCAAGTTTCACTCCCAATAGTATCATAGTAGAATAATTCCCCTCCCCAAACCATTATATTATTAAATTTTCACTCCCAAGACTATCACTGTGGAAAATTTATACATTGTGTCTTATGAAAATGGAATGTGGGCTTCATATATGTAAATCTGAAAATCAATAAGACATGTTTACATCTAGGTGAATACCCATGGAAGAGAATTGAGTATTCATAATATGAGAATATTTCATGAAAATGAAAAGGGGATGTGGGTTTTATATATGTAAATCCTAGAATCAATCATATGTTTTTACATCTAGGTGAATACCCATATAAGATATTTTGGTATTTATAATATGATAATTTCTAATGTAGAAAAAATAAATTTCAAGAAATGAATTTGATAGCATGATGGTGTACATTGTGGATTATGAGAAGGGAATAATGGGAGGGAATGAAGGTATACCATTATTAAAACACTATTTTATAATTAGAGGGAATAAAAAAATATAATGAATAAAAATAATGTAGCTGGACACTTAGAAGATATATAATAAGGACAAACTTGAATGAAAAATGAGAGGAGGAGAAATCCCTTACATCAACATAGTAACGACATGGGGATATGTTATGATGAGATGGGATAAATGATCTATAATCCTTAGAAAATAAATTATAAAATAAAGGGATATTTATAAAGACAAAACCACATAGAAAATTAAGATTCAATACTAATACAAAGAAGAATCTTGAATGGGGAAGTAGATTGAGAGATCCCTTACTAAATTTTGGTAGCATAACAGTATACATTGTGGCTAATGAAAATAGAATAATGGGAGGGAACTTAGGTGTATCATTTTTTAAACACTATTTTTGATGTAGAGATAAGAAAAAAAGTTCATTAATAAAAATAAATAATCTTAACACTTAGAAGACACATAATAATGATGTACTTGAATAAAAAAGGAGATAAGGGGAATTATATTACCTTTAAGAGTTTCTTCCTAAATCGTGGATGGAGAGACATTAGGACCATGAGGACACCTTGGATTATATTTTTGGAATTTATATGGGATTAAATTCACATCTTATCAATTTTTAGAGGAGAGGAGTGGGGAAAGGGTGATATTTATACATGAGGAGGGGTGGGTTTTAAGTGATTAAATGTTGATTATTTTACTATATAAGCCGACCACTTGTGAGATAAAAATATTAAAACCATATTTAGGGACTATTTAATATTTTAAGAGGGTTTTTTAGGTTAAAGTCCTTAATAAACTGAATAAAACCTTCTAAACCACCCGGTTAATGCACACAAATGAAAAAAATTATCTTAAAATTCAAATTTTTGGTTCCAAAATGAAAGGTATAAATTTATAAATTAAAATTAATATTTTTAAAATATTTTTTAAAATTATTAAATTATGTTTTGATTAAATAAAATTTTTCATAAATTTTTGGTCATGCTGACATAATAATTATTTTATAAAATCATAGTTAGTTTTAAAGTAGGGATTTTCACTTTTTCACTAAAAAATCATCTTTGTCAATAAATTCCAAAAAACTCATCATAAGATAATTATGATGTGTTGAGTCCAAAAATGAAGTTTATTTAATTAAAATTATTATCTATATATAATATTTTTAATTTTAAAATAAATAATTATTTCAATGAAAATTAACCATTTAATAGAAAAATAAACATTCTAAAAATTTTAAAAATTACTTCGGGATTCATTAAAATATACGATCATTTAAAAAGGATTTTATAATATTATTTCATTAAATAAATTTTTATTTAATACTTAAAAATTAAACATATTTTAATTGAATTAGTCTCCAAAAATAATAAAGTTTTTATTATATCATTAAATAATTATGACGATCATTTAAATGTTTCTATGTAACCAATAATAATAATGAACAATTTTTTTATTCACTAATGGACATAATGTCAAATAAACATATTATTTGAAAATATAAAGGTATTTGATCATATTTACATATAAATAAACTATCTTTTTTACGCTTTATCATTCACTTTGATTCTATTAATGTTCTATATCGTTTCCAGAATGAATTTTGTATTACTAACTCTTTGTTTCTTTTTTGTAGCGTTGTTCACGGGTGGGATGATTCTAAGGGATTTAGGAAAACAAAATGTTTATATTTTATTTTATTTATTCTTTTTTATTCTTCCCATTTTATTATTTTGATTAATAATGGGGATTTTTGTATACTAAATGTAATGTTCTTAAATAAAGGAAGAAAGTGTTGTTAGTTTTCTAGTAAGTGTTTTCTATTCTGGGTTGTGAGAGTTCATCTCAACCTATGATGTAAAAATTTATCATGAAATAAAAATTAATTTTATTTAATTCTATTGTAATAAAAAAAAAGTTATTTGGAGGCAAGATATCTATTAATAAAAGAAGTACATTTTTTAGGTAATTGCAATTTATATGTTTTGACTTGATATAGATGGATTTATTTTCATGTTTTGAAATAAGTGTTTCTTATTTTATAAAGAAATTATTTTTTATGATAAGAAATATTTTAATATAGTTCTTTATGTATTGGATTACACAAACCTAGTAATAGAAATTGATAATGAAGATAGTTCACTTGATTCATACCACACCCAACTATGGAATCACCAACTAGGTCATGTAAACAAAAAACATTTGACCATGTTAAAACAAGATGGATATTTATAATCTTTTGAAATAAAACCACTTGGTGTATTATATTCATATTTTCAAGGAAAAATGACCAAATATTCATTTAGTAGAAAAGGTGAAAGGTCCACTAATGTAACGTCCCGGACCCGGGTGCCACGCAACGTGTAACACCCCGAGATTTTATGATAAGTATTATTTTTAATTTATTTGATGTCATGTGTTTTATTCTACACCATGATTATCTTGTGCTATACGCAACACCATATTAGCTTGCAGTATACGCAACACAATTCTTGGATCGTGTTATACACAATTTCAAATTCGTTTGATAATAGTCATTCTACACAAAATTGAGTGTATATATATATATATATTCAATGTATAAATGAAATATGGTTGGATTTTGTTATACGCAACAATAAAGGAGTCTTTCACAACACGCAACCCTAACTTGTCTTTCATTACACGCAATCACGACCTTCCTCAGTAGCGTGTGTAGTACGCAATACCGGGTTTCACTAAACAACGATATATGGTTATAATATTATTATAAACTAGCCGTTATGAATAGTATTAACTAAATTTTGAATTTTATAACATTATTATTCATCTTACACATTTTCTAGAACATGGTATGAGAACAAAATAAATTTTTTTGGGTAAAATAAGTATTTTTCAAAAAATGCAGTTTTGCCGTGTTTTGATGGCGCACCCATTTTAAATATAATTTTTGAGAAGTTTATAAGTTAAATTTTACAAAATAAACTTATTCTTTTGAATCATGATATAAAAATTTACATTGGATAAAGTTTTGATATTTTTTTGATAACTTTCATATTTTAATGAATAGTAAAAACACGCTATATTTTAATTAAAAACAACTTTTTTCATCGTAATAATTTATATGGTTAAATTATAATATTGAATGGTTTTAAAGTATAAATAGAATATATTTTTACCATTTAATATAATTTATGTCATTAGAATTTATTTTACCTTGAATTCGTAAGTTAAATCAATTCAATCTTTTGCAATGTTTTAAACAAAAACCCGTTTTCTTTCTACAACGGGATTAATTTTAATTTAATTTCTGAAACTTTTGTGTATTGAATTTGGAAAAATTGATTCTATATTTGGAATCAGTGTGTCCTAATTATTTTAATAGGCTACTTTTTATTTTTAGGCATTATGAATAGTAACTACGGTAAAATTTATTTACCATAGTTAAAGGTAAATCGGGTAATTAAGGGTAAATATAAGATTATAAAATTACCCTAACACCTTCCAAAATCCTATTGGATGACTAAAAGTCAACCCATATCACCTAAGGGTCGGATTAGATTCATTTAATGGACTTTTTTCCCTGAAAATAAATTAATTATTATTAAAACCAAAGAAAGTGACAACATGTCACTCTCTTAAATATTATAAGTATATTAATTTTAACTTAGTGATAAACTTAATGAAACTTCGAAAATAAATAGTCTCCAGAAATCTAATAAAATTATCTACATCATATGAATTTATTTATAATTTTTAGGGATTAAATAACTATCATTAATTGTGACACAATAGTGATGAAGAAATTGTTTATCTAGTGAAAAATCAAGAATATAGTTTTATTAAACTAATAGTGACCATAAAAGGCACAAAACCCTAACCAAAACTTATTGGTCATGTAAATTTAAACTATAATCATCCAATGGTATAATATTTGACAATTTTCTGAATTATAAAAGTGATTATGACACTTATATTATTTTATTTTAAATGATGCCAAAGTTGTCACATTCATAATTTAATAAATATAACAATTTATATATTGTGGTTTTAAGATGATAAATTCGAGTAAAAGTATTATTGTGAGAGTTACTAGATTTATCTTAATCATAGGATTTTATTTTTAATTTTTATGCAACAAATAAGTATATTAAATAATTATACAAAAATGTTGTAGTAATTATTTTATTAAGTGATAAACCAAATAAATGGTTTTAAAAATAATAAAATAAATATTATATGAACTATTTATTGTGATAAACTAATTTTATAGATACATATTCCATTTTATTAATCTATAAAATCTTTTAGTTAGAACATATCTTATGTATTTATTTTATTTAAATTCAAATAAATGAATAGTGTCAAAATTGACACTATTGTTATTTTATAAAAATAACATATTATAAAATTGTTTAAAAATCACAAAAATATTTAAAAATTATAAATTTAAATTTATATGGTCTAAAATTTTATTAAGTATCCAATTATGGACAATTCACAACAAATAAGTAATTATTTGTTATAATTTAAAATTTAGAATGTTATTACCACAAATAAATTTAAATTTATTAAATAAGGATAAATCAAGTTGATAATGTTTAAAATAAATTCCTAACATGTCTAAATTTTATTGTTTGATGAGATTAAAACCCTATATTATCTAATATTTGAATATGAGTCATTTTTGGAGGTTTTTAAGTGGGTTTAGATTTATTATAAATTAATATTTTTAAGATTTCCAAAGGTGCCCCTCTCCTCCCTTATAAAAGGGCACCTCCTCCCTCTCTTCCTCACACCACTTTGAGCCTTCAATATCGGCCAACCCCTGACAAATTCTCTTCTCCACTTACCTATAAAAATCTTAGAGGTCCTATTCTACTTAAAATACCAATCTTAGTGCCCTAAGAGGAGGTTTTAAAGAGGCGTATCGAAGAAGAGGTAATTTCTTCTACCGATTCTTTCAAGCTTATTTCTTCTTCAACTTATTCCTCTTTAGTTGTTTCATTATAAATTAATAACATCAGTATCACTAATATACTGATATGTTATTATAAATATGAAACAACCCCATTTCACCTTCTATCCATCCTATGGAAAACAAAATCACCGTGCGTGCGTATGTACGGAATACCGTCTCCACGCCGTAGTGTAATCTGTTTTTCCACCAACACCTTACATGGATGGGTATAATGGTGTAAATAATAAGTATAAATAGTTATTATAACATCATAATCATTCTTATATATTGTATCATCCACTCCAATTCAATTCAATAATTATGGAAACGATATCATCGCTCGTGCGTACGTACGGAATACCGTCTCCACGACGCGATGAGATTCATTCTCCATGTTAACCATTTAAGAATGATTATAAAGTATATATAAGCAATAATAATTAAATATATGACATTATAAATCTAATGGATTTATGTATATATATATATATGTATTTCATCTATTTAATTCCATTCAACTCAATAAGGAAACGAAAACAACGTTCATGCGTACGTACGGCCTACCGTCTCCATGAACGGTGTATTTCTTTCCATTTATCGATCTATTATATATATGTATATTCTGAATATATATTATATATAAATCATATTTTATATTCTGGAATTAAGTAATCATGATCTAAGTAATCATATGAATAATTACAAGTCAAAACACGGACGACAAATGAAACGATTTTACCCAAAACACTCTTTAACATGGAATTTACAAAAGAACGGGTAATATAAAGTCATAAGTGAACCATATATGATATCATTAAAATGAATATGATTCTGTAATAATTCAATGACATTATTTAAATCATTATACAGGAGGTTCGGATACTTACGAAGCATATCGGACATAAGGTAAGGGATAATTTATCAATCTCATTTTTATCTGAGATTGTTTATTTGTAAGTATTTACTGGGGTTATCTTTATCATCCAAGCCCATGTTTTCTAAAAATGGTTTCATGTATGTTCAATGTCCTTTTTACCCATTTTTGACTTTTACTACATGGTATGTAAGGAATATTTCTTTCTTTTACATTACGAGGTACTTTTTGACTTTTCCGGCAAAAGTACGAGAAGAATGTTTTTTTTAACGTATACGGCATGAAAGGATTTTTATGGTTTTATAAAGCCATATTTTCATGAATCTTCCTCCAAAATATTTCATGACTATTTTAAAAAAAATATTTTTCTTTTAAAATTTCATGACGTTTTGTGAAAAGAAATTGATTTTGAAAAAGAAAGGATATTTTCATCAAGAATTCATTTCAAGTGTTTTATCAAAACCATTTTCCATCTAAGATGACATTATTTCATATGTGTATGTTTCAAGTATAAATTCTCTATGATTTACATGGTTTCACTTTTCTCATTATGAAATTATATCCATTTATTTTATATGGATTATGTGATGATGGGATGATGTTTATGAAACCCATTTTATTTGTTGGGTTATTATGAATGATGTAAGTTTATTTTGTGGAACAAGTAAGAATGATTTCATTATGAGATGGTTGGGACCTATATCTCCCTCCAATTCATTGGGTAAAGATTTATATCTCATGAGATAGACATGGCTGGAACGGTAAGTTAATCCGGTTCAATGTTACAGGACTGAAACGAGAGTGAACTCGATTCAAAAAGGGACTTTGTCCACTAAGATGGTCTTGGAAGCAATGCCTTGGCTAATATGGAAATCATAACAAGTGTTGAATGGTTTCCACAATTACATGTTTTATTCCCATGCTATTTTATCGTGATTGATGTTCCTTTATGTTATATTCCTTACGTACTTCCAAGATTTATGTCTTTTCTCAAGGTTTTAATGTTTAGATTTCATGTTCAAGTTTTTCCTTTCAAATATTTATGGATTGTTTTATGTTCTCTATGTTTTCCCTTACTGAGCATTTGAGCTCACCCTTTTTATGTTTTATTTTCCCCAAGAAATAAAGAAAGGTTTTAGGTAAGGAAACAAAAAAGGGAAGATCGTTATGGGAGATGTTGAAGATCTTTCAACATGACTGGTTGTTTATATTTTGAGTTTCCAAAGACACTAAACTATTACGGTCCTTGTGTGTTTTTTTTGTTATGTATTAAGTATTCCGAAAAATTAATGTAATGTCCATGTAAGTCAAGCTTCAGGTCTCTACAGTTGGTATCAGAGGAAAAGGAGGTAGTAATGTATCCGATCCTTGGGAACTCTCACATGTGATCATTGGACGAAGCATGGCTCTCCACCCAAGGGCTTCATGAGGAAATGGCTTCCACTAGGGATGGTGGTGTGTCCCACCCAGGGGGTGTAGCCGCCCATGGAGTGCCCTGATAGGTATCAATTATAGTCCACTAGAAGTAATTCCAGACCCTTACAGTTGGTATCAGAGGAAAGGTTTAGTCAACATTTGGAAACTAGGATGCAAAAACGTTAGTGAGATCCCTAGAGATATTTCTAAGGTATGTATAGGGATGTCCCTAAGGATAAGTATACGTATAGGATATAGTCCTAGAACTACGGTAAAGATCTTATAATTAAACCTAAGATGTTAGATATTGAGGGTACTCCCCATTTACTATATTTTTTTCCCTAGCATGATTTTTTCCTCTTACAGAATTCTTTTTATGTTTTAGTCAATGGAGGGAACCAGAAGGAATTCGGTTAACATTGAATCCAATGGAAAAATTGGTGACTATGAGCAACGAAATTGTGTAATGCCTAGAGAGAAAGATATTGTGATTATGCTGAATTAGTCATCGCGATATATGATTAACAAAGTGAAATTTAGTGGTATTACTAAGTCATCAAATAAGAGGAATATGTAATTTTATGCATGTTCGCATAGTGAGGAGCATAGAGAAGGGAAGATTGAGATTTATAAAGAAGGGAAAAAGAACCTTAAGGAATACCTCAAATGTAGGGATAAATGTTATCTGTGTGGAGAAAAGGGTCATAGAGTGACAGACTGTAATGGAGTTCAATGTATTATTTGTGGAGAACATGAGCATTACCCAACTCAATGCCCTGGCCTAAAAAGTTACTTTTAAATCAAGGAAGGACTTATTCCAGGACAATCATTGAAGATGATGGATTGAATTGTTTATGTATTGGTATTCAAGAATAATGTTGTTGAGGTACTTTTATGGTGTATTAGAATATTTTTGTATTATTCTATTGTGGTTTTCAATAATTTTATGGTATCGGTAACCATGAAAAGTGATTCAAATATTTTGGAAAGCAGATGATATGTGCATAATGAAGGGATAAGAAGATAATGAGATGTTTGATTGTATTCATGAGCTCATGATTGATATAAGGACTAAGTGATATCATGGTTTGAGTATATAGAATTTTGAGGATTTTGGTATGTGGAAAGTGTTAACTTTTAACTACATTCATGTTTTCACTAAGGTTCAATGGGTATTCATTCTTCAAGACAATACATGATTAAGGTATTCACATGTTTGTAATTTTACCAACAAAATATATCTTATGATATATGGGGGATAAATGATGGCATTCACGTGATTGTTATGTGACATTTCAAGTAATCATTTTCTTTATACTAGGAGCTTGGACCGAAGTATTTTAGATAAGCCTAATGATTGGAATGAATTATGTTGGACATAAGTTAGTATTGTTTAAGGATAAAACTTTTTTCGATATTATTGATGAGATGTTATAGTAATGTAATTTTAGAAAAAGGACATCCGACAGGACGGGCGACAGCCCATCGCGTTGGACAAGGTTGTGGGAATCCAACCCACAACTGAAGTGCGACTGGCCTTTATCGCATACCAATGGTCTACGGTAAGTCCCTGGTTAGTAGAAACTAGTTTTATTTTATTAAGTGGTATAATATATGAAGTATAAGTTCATTTTTTTAATCATATACGATTAACCTCACCATAGATGGACTTATGTATATTTGATAACTTTTTCTATCCTTTTGTTTGAAACAGATGGAATGACCCATCATTCTATCACATGATCTGTTAACACTTCACGAATAACAAATTCAACTTCATTTCTTTAAGAGATGAAGTGGAAATTGTTCAAAGCACCAACAACAGTGAGATTGTACCAAAATCAAGCAAGAATTTCTTCTAATTCAAATCTTTCAACTTTAGGGAAATGATATTGAAAACCAAAAATGTTGCCCTAGTGCTCTTATATCCAATGAATCATATGGTACCTTAGATCATCGCAAATCTATGGCTTTGTGATTGTTGGCCATTTTATAACCATGTTCACTACCACTCTCCATCAGAACATGACGGTTAGATTTCTCTTCCATGTCCATATTTTCACCTATGTTTTCTTACGTGGAAACCCAGTGATTAGTTAATTTGGGTAACCGTTACGTTTCATACTTTAGTTTTTAAAGATAAGTTTTGGTATTCCTTTTTACGATGTGGGTTTCTATTAAAGAAACTTTCGAATAGTAAACCATGTATAACCCCGATGAATTTCGAGGGCGAAATTCATTTTAAGGGGGGTAGAATGTAACACCCCGAGATTTTATGATAAGTATTCTTTTTAATTTATTTGATGTCATGTGTTTTATGCTACACCATGATTATATTGTGCTATACGCAACACCGTATTAGCTTTCAGTATACGCAACACAATTCTTGGATCATGTTATACACAATTTCAAGTTCGTTTGATAATAGTCATTCTACACAACATTGAGTGTATATATATATATTCAATTTATAAATGAAATATGGTAGGATTTTGTTATACGCAACAACAAAGGAGCCTTTCACAACACGCAACTTGGCTTTCATTACACGCAATCGCGACCTTCCTCGGTAGCGTGTGTAGTACGCAATATCAGGTTTCACTAAACAACGATATATGGTTATAATATTATTATAAACTAACCGTTATGAATAGTATTAACTACATTTTTAATTTTATAACATTATTATTCATCTTACACATTTTCTAGAACATGGTATGAGAAAAAAATAAATTTTTTCAGGTAAAATAAGTATTTTTCAAAAAATGCATTTTTGCCGCCTTTTGATGGCGCACCCATTTTAAATATAATTTTTGAGAAGTTTATAAGTTAAATTTTAAAAAATAAACTTATTCTTTTTAATCATGATATAAAAATTTACATTGGTTGATGTTTTGATATTTTTTTGATAACTTTCATATTTTAATGAATAGTAAAAACACACTATATTTTAATTAAAAACAACTTTTTTCATCGTAAAAATTTATATGGTTAAATTATAATATTGAATGGTTTTAAATTATAAATAGAATATATTTTTACCATTTAATATAATGTATGTCATTATCATTGATTTTACCTTGAATTTGTAGGTTAAATCAATTCAATCTTTTGCAATGTTTTAAACAAAAACCCGTTTTCTTTCGACAACGGGATTAATTTTAATTTAATTTCTGCAACTTTTGTGTATTTAATTTGGAAAAATGGATCCCATATTTGGAATCAGTGGGTCCGAATTATGTTAATATGCTACTTTTTATTTTTGGGCATTATGAATAGTAACTACGGTAAAATTTATTTACCATAGTTAAAGGTAAATCGGGTAATTAAGGGTAAATATAAGATTATAAAATTACCCTAACACCTTCAAAAATCCTATTGGATGACTAAAAGTAGACCCATATCACCTAAGTATCGGATTAGATTCATTTAATGGACTTTTGTCCATGAAAATAAATTAATTATTATTAAAACCAAAGAAAGTGACAACATGTCACTCTCTTAAATCTTATAAGTATATTAATTTTAACTTAGTGATAAACTTCATGAAAATTCGAAAATAAATAGTCTCCAGAAATATAATAAAATTATCTACATCATATGAATTTATTTATAATTTTTAGGGATTAAATAATTATCATTAATTGTGACACAATAGTGATGAAGAAATTGTTTATCTAGTGAAAAATCAAGAATATAGTTTTTATTAAACTAATAGTGACCATATAAGGCACAAAACCCTGACCAAAAATTATTGGTCATGTACATTTAAACTATAATAATCCAATGGTCTAATAGTTTACAATTTGGTGAATTATAAAAGCGATTATGACACTTATATTATTTTATTTTAAATGATGCCAAAGTTGTCACATTCATAATTTAATAAATATAACAATTTATATATTCTGATTTTAAGATGATAAATTTGAGTAAAATTATTATTGTGAAAGGTAATAGATTTATCTTCATCATAGGATTTTATTTTTAATTTTTATGCAAAAACTAAGTATATTAAATAATTATAAAAAAATGTTGTAGTAATTATTTTATTAAGAGATAAACCAAATAAATGGTTTTAAAAATAATAAAATAAATAATATATGAACTATTTAATGTGCTCCACTAATTTTATAGATACATATTAAATTTTATGAATCTATTAAATCTTTTAGTTCGAACATATCTTCTGTATTTATTTTATTTAAATTCAAATAAATGAATAGTGTCAAAATTGACACTGTTGTTATTTTATAAAAATAACATATTATAAAATTGTTTAAAAATCACAAAAATATTTAAAAATTATAAATTTAAATTTATATGGTCTAAAATTTTATTAAGTATCTAATTATGGACAATTCACAACAAATAAGTAATTATTTTTATAATTTAAAATTTAGAATATTATTACCACAAATAAAATTAAATTGATTAAATAAGGATAAATCAAGTTGATAATGTTTAAAATAAATTCCTAACATGTATAGATTTTATTTTTTGATGATATTAAAACCCTATCTTATCTAATATTTGAATATGAGTCATTTTTTGAGGTTTTTAAGTGGGGTTAGATTTATTATAAATTAATATTTTTAAGATTTCCAAAGGTGCCCCTCTCCTCCCTTATAAAAGGGCACCTCCTCCCTCTCTTCCTCACACCACTTTTAGCCTTCAATATCGTCCAACCCCTGCCAAATTTTCTTCTCCACTTCCCTAGAAACATCCTAGAGGTCCTAGTCTACTTCAAAGACCAATCTTAGTTCCCTAAGAGGAGGTTTTAAAGAGACGTATCGAAGAAGAGGTAATTTCTTCTACCGATTCTTTCAAGCTTATTTCTTCTTCAAATTCTTCTTATTTAGTTGTTTCATTATAAAGTAATAACATAAGTATCACTAATATAATTATATGTTATTATAAATATGAAACAACCCCATTTCACTTTCTATCCATCCTACGGAAAACAAAATCACCGCGCGTGCGTACGTACGGAATACCGTCTCCACGCCGTGGTGTAATCTGTTTTTCCACCAACACCTTACATGGATGGGTATAATGGTGTAAAGAATAACTATACATAGTTATTATAACATCATAATGATTATGATATATTGTATCATCCACTACAATTCAATTCAATAATTATGGAAACGATATCATCGCTCGTGCGTACGTACGGACTACCGTCTCCACGACGCAATGAGATTCATTCTCCATGTTAACCATTTAAGAATGATTATAAAGTATATATAAGCAATAATAATGAAATATATGAAATTATAAAGCTACTATATTTATGTATATATATATGTATGTCATATATTTAATTCCATTCAACTCAATAAGGAAACGAAAACAACGTTCATGCGTACGTACGGCCTACTGTCTGCATGAACGGTGTATTTCTTTCCATTTATCGATCTATTATATATATGTATATTCTGAATATATATTATATATAAATCATATTTTATATTCTGGAATTAAGTAATCATGATCTAAGTAATCATATGAATAATTACAAGTCAAAACACGGACGACAAATGTAACGATTTTACCCAAAACACTCTTTAACATGGAATTTATAAAAGAACGGGTAATATAAAGTCATAAGTGAACCATATATGATATCATAACAATGAATATGATTCTTTAATAATTCAATGAAATTATTTAAATCATTATACAGGAGGTTCGGATACATACGAAGCATATCGGACATAAGGTAAGGGATAATTTATCAATCTCATTTTTATCCAAGATTGTTTATTTGTAAGTATTTACTGGGGTTATCTTTATCATCCAAGACCATGTTTTCTAAAAATGGTTTCATGTATGTTTAATGTCCTTTTTACCCATTTTTGACTTTTAATACATGGTATGTAAGTAATATTTCTTTCTTTTACGTTACGAGGTACTTTTTGACTTTTTTGGAAAAAGTACAAGAAGAATGTTTTTTTTAACTTATATGGCATGAAAGGATTTTTACGGTTTTATAAATACATATTTTCATGAAGATTCCTCCAAAATATTTCATGAATATTTTAAACAAAATATTTTTCTTTTAAAATTTCATGACGTTTTGTGAAAAGAAATTGATTTTGAAAAAGAAAGGATATTTTCCTCAAGAATTCATTTCAAGTGTTTTATCAAAACCATTTTCCATCTAAGATGACATTATTTCATATGTGTATGTTTCAAGTATAAAGTCTCTATGATTTACATGGTTTCACTTTTCTCATTATGAAATGATATCCATTTCTTTTATATGGATTATTTGATGATAGGATGATGTTTATGAAACCCATTTTATTTGTTGGGTTATTATGAATGATGTAAGTTTATTTTGTGGCACAAGTAAGAATGATTTCATTATGAGATGGGTGGGACCTATATCTCCCTCCAATGCATTGGGTAAAGATTTATATCTCATGAGATAGACATGGCTGGAACGGTAAGTTAATCTGGTTCAGTGTTACAGGACTGAAACGAGAGTGAACTCGATTCAGAAAGGGACTTTGTCCACTAAGATGGTCTTGGAAGCAATGCCTTGGCTACTATGGAAATCATAACAAGTGTTGAATGGTTGCCACAATTACATGTTTTATTCCCATGCTATTTTATCGTGATTGATGTTCCTTTATGTTATATGCCTTACGTACTTCCAAGATTTATGTCTTTGCTCAAGGTTTTAATGTTTAGATTTCATGTTCAAGTTTTTTCCTTTCAAATATTTATGGATTGATTTATGTTCTCTATGTTTGACCTTACTGAGCATTTGAGCTCACCATTTTTATGTTTTATTTTACCTAGGAAATAAAGAAAGGTTTTAGGTAAGGAAACAAAAAAGGGAAGATCGTTATGGGAGATGTTGAAGATCTTTCAACATGACTAGTTGTTTGTATTCTGAGTTTACAAAGACACTAAACTATTATAGTCCTTGTGTGTTTTTTTGTTATGTATTAAGTATTCCGCAAAAGTAATGTAATGTACATGTATGTCAAGCTTCGGGTCTCTACACAATGGGTGCCCCGAGCCCGGTTCGCCACGTGACTTCAAGAGCATTTCCCCAAACGCCAGAGGCTACCGACTAGCAGCGAGGGCCCAGGTCTGATAGTGGGGAGACTATGCCCTCATTTGTCAAAGTGTAGCACAGCGGAATACCAAAATAAACATACACGACAGAAATAAACTACAGCAGTGGATATAACCAACAGTATATAAATGATGATGCTACATGTTTCAAGTTCTAAGAAAATAGCCAGAACATTTTATACATCAATATAGTACAATAAATACAGGGTACAACAAAACAAGAAAAAGCTGGCAGTGGCATCGCGAGCCTAGGCTTGGTCCCATGCCCTCCTAATCCTCAGAAACAGTCAGGTACCTGTATAGGGACTCTTTCCCCTATCTACACCTTCAGAAACATAATCTGTTTGGGCCGAAAATCATGGCCCAAACAGGGTGTGAGAAATATATCTCAGTAGGCACCCACCAAAGGTCCGTGCTCAACTGTGTGTAAAACATGAAACAAGTGTGTAGTGGTAAAATGCAATAAACTAAGAAGTACTCAAAAGTAACTAACTTAACAGTTAAATTTCCATTTTATTATTCATTTAATTCCTTTATTTTAGTAAAAATTTTGTGCTCAACCGCACCAAGCCCTCAGGCTAACCAGAAGCTTGCCCTCAGGCTAAAATAGTAAACCACGCCCTCAGGCTTGCCCTCAGGCCATACAGAATCCAACCCACAGGTATTGCCCTCAGGTGTAACAGAAATTGCCCTCAGGCGTAGGAAGTGTCACCCTCAGGCACAGAAGTCAAGCCCTCAGGCACGAAAGGTTGCCCTCAGTCGAAATACGACATCCCTCGGGCTAAAACAGTCACGCCCTCAGGCCAATCAAAACAATACCCTCAGGCTAAACAGGTAACCGGGTCATGCCCAACATATCAAAATGCATTAAACAAGCAATTACTCTCAAGGCAATTCTACAGTTACTACATTTAAGGCATACCCTCGGGTATCCTGGCCAAACAACTAAACAGTGAAACACACCCCTCGGGATGGTCCTGGATCCAAGTAACAATCCCAAACATCATTTTTACAACTTTAGTTAATTACTTATACAGTTCTATGTAGTTAAATTAGCCACTGCCTCAGCTTCACAACACCCCAATATGGGTTTGTAGCTCAAAAACACACAAAAACGCACGACAGTTGGAAAAATGAACACAAATCCACCTACCTTATACGTCAACGAGCGTTATATCCGAACACCGACTCCAGAAATGCCCAAGAACGATGTAGATCTGACGAAGAACAAAACCCATTCAAACATAAAGAACTTACTCTAGGAGAATAATTGGTACGAATGGTACCAGGAGAGGAGAGGGCTTACCCGTGCGGTTCCAACGGAATCGTCCAAAGATGAAACGGATTCCAGACGAACTCCCGGTGGACCTTCCAAGATTCAGCCTCCTCCTTTGGCTCCAAAATTGCTCAAACGCCTCCTCTGCCAAAAGAGGAGGCTACTGCATGTTTTAAGCCAAAAAAACAAAGTACACGGTGTGTACTTCTGAGTAGACGACATGTACTTATTTCATTTAACTGTTCATTTGGCGGCACCGCCACACTGTTCATCCATCGACATGAGTACACAGCATGTACTCCCGAGTACACGGCGTGTACTGCTGCCCAGCTGGCGGTGACTCCACCGCCTTACTGTTTAAGCCTGCCGACTAACTACACAGCGTGTAAGGTACCACTACACGGCGTGTAGTCGGTTCCTACACCCCCCGTCGCCGACAAGGCTACACGCCCCGTGTACTCATCCCAACACGGCCAAAAGTACACAACATGTGGACAAAGTACACGGCGTGTAGTTTCGAAATTTAGCATTTTTTTCCATTTTCCACATTTTCTCAAAAACACTTAAGGAAAAGGAAAAATAAGAAGCTCGTACCTCAAAAATAAGAACCGAGTTCTTACAACTAAGATTCTTGAGTTGGTTCAAACCGATTTGTGTGGACCATTTCTAATTGAATCCAAGGGAGTTTACTCAACTTCATAACTTTAACTAATGAATTTAGTAGATGTGTATATGTATTATTAATGATATATAAGTCAGATTTATTTAATAAATTCAATGAATATAAGAATAAATTTTAGAACTGGTTTGGTAAGAAGATTAAGAGAATCCACCCAAACCATGGTGGAGAATACATTAATAAAGACTTCATTGATTTTGTAAGGGACTTTGGGATTATATACCAACTCAAACCTCCCTATAAACCAAAATGGAATGGTGTAAGTAAAAGGATGAATCGCAACATGTTTGATATGGTGAGATCAATGATGAGTCATATGTGTCTTCTATTATCCTTTTGGGGATATTCATTATAGAAAAAATCACACATTCTAAACTAAGTGCTATTAAAAATATCCAATGGTATTCCATATGAACTTTGGTATGGAAATAAATCCTTGTTGTCACATATATGAGTGTGGGGCTGTAAAGAATTTTTTAAGGGTATTTAAGGAAAAAAACTGTCACCCTAAGGTACTAAGTGTAACTGTATTGTATATCCTTATTAAATAAGGGGATATTTCTAATATAAATCCTTATATGAGAAGTTTTTCATTGAAATAAGTCTTATATTTCTTGAGAGGGATCATATATCTAAAAGAGATAGTGGGAGCGAGATAGAATTTGATGAATTCGTGGATCAAGATACGTGAGATTTGTCATAGGAACAAATTCCAAAAGGTCCCATGTAAGAAGACATTTTAGAGACACAAGTATTGTGTAGAGGTATTAGAGAGGCCATAGAACTAGAAAAATATGTTTTTTTAATCACTGAGGATGGTGACTCATTATTAGCTAATAATAATGATCCTATAACCTGTATGGAAGAAATAAGTGGAATAGAAGCTACCAAATGACAAGAATCTATGAATTCTGAAATGGATTTCATATACTAGAACCAATTGTGGATTTCAGTAGATAATATAGTGAATGTAAATATAATTGGTTATAAATGGGTATTCAATAAGTCTAAGGAATTGTGTTTTGAATCGGATGAAAATTCAAAGGGAATTTGAACTTTGATGTTTACTGGACATGCTGTTTTTTAAAACCAAGATTTGGAATGTAATACCGAGAGTTGTAAAACTTAAAATTATTTTTCATAGACTTGGTAAAAGTCTTGAGAGGTATCTCAGGTGTCTTTTAAAGTTTTGGGAGTGTTTATGTCTATAAATAAAAGGTTTGGGTACTCTGTATAGGGCACATGGTTTGTCTAAAACCATGTATCCCATTGTAGAAAATTGTGCAGCCTATATCAGAGAAGCATAAATGCCCCACACAATCTATGCATAGTTTTCCCAAAATGTGCACCTAGGATACAAGAGTAGTGCTACTTTGGTAGTACCTTGACACTATTCACTTCATGGTTGGTGAACGGTTAGGGTAACCATGCAGGTTAAACCATGCAAGGTGTTTTCTTAAAGATTTGGTGCCACATGGTTCGTGCATAGTTTGTCCAAACTGTGTGACTTGGTTTTTAGGTTGAAATTACATAAATACCCTTAATTTTATTTCTTTCATTTCTTCTTCTCCTCCTGATCGCGTGACTCTCATCCTGTGCGCCTTTGATCTCTCCACCAATCCAATCTAGGATACAAGATTTTTCCTCCACCGGTTTTCTGATTCACATGTTATCAATTTCTATAGATCTTCATCGATAAGATCTCGAGTCCTTTTTAACATTTCTTTATTTAGTTTCCTCTCAGTAGGGCTATTTAGGTGTGAGATCTTTTTCCCTATTTTTTGGGTGAAGTTCCATTTCATAGATATCTTCCAAACCAGATCGAATCAGACCTCAATATTGGATGAGTAGGCCATCATATGTATAAGGTAGGTGGTTAATGGATTTTTCTTTAGTTTTCCATCATTTTATATAATACACCATTATGTCGCATGTCAAGATTTTTAGAGCATTACTTTATAATTGGTTCTTTCATATAAAACTGATCATTGCACTGAGATATACTCCATATGATCCTTGTTATGTGAATTGGGGATTCCAACCTCAATTATAGACACCCCTTGGGTGTGCCGACTTATATTTTCCTTTTATTATTTAATGATTAAATTCTTGGAACACCTTCTAAGAGTTTGTATTAGGATATAAATTGAATTTTCCCTTACATGGTTTTTTCTAAATGATAATGGATCCTTCCTAATTCCATTTGAACCCTTGTTTTTGTTTTTCCTTGTTTAATGGATTTTCAAAATGTCTCTTGAATGAATTGAGTTATGACTCATGAGTTAAATGGTTACTTGTTCTTAATAATTACTTTAAGATCAATGTCATGTTTTTATAATAAAACCACTCATTTGAAGTGTGTTGTCTTCAAAATTAAAAAATTATGACTTTTATTTTAAAATATGCTTGGATTAATGCTTGATTTCATTATTGGTATATGGCATGTTGATACATGGACTTGGTTCAACTTATATAATGAATTTTTCCTTTTATATATACATGACTAAAGGGCCAATCTCCTTATAAGGGTTTGGATTGTTTATTAAAATGTATTTTCCCAAGTAGGTAAATTCCCTTTTTACCATGGTACCTTCTAAGTGCCTCTTGAATCTGGTAAAACAAATTTCCATATTTTGTTTAATTTGATGTCATGTTTAAAAAGGAATGTCCTATGCATGATGACCTGATTCCTTGAATGTTTTAAATGATATGTGTTGATTGTATTGAATGTGATAAATTAAATGGAATGTAAAGGGTGGAAAGGCCACACTATTTATTGCATGTTTGAATTTTAATTGCTATAAATAGTATGCCCTCTATTATAATGGGTTACTTGAATTCAAAGCATGAGAGGTATTGTCTCATCGATTACATTACACATATTATGATGCTTTTATATGCTCTTGATAAAAGTAAGGCATGAGAGGTACTACCTCATGGAAATTTATTATAAATATGATTACGACTTATGAATAGGTTGTGGAATGATGGTAAGGGTTCTATTGAGAAGAAGACATCATTCTCCCCTGCATCGGGTGTTGATCATAGAAAATCGAACCAGTGATACTATATGGGCGAGGTGATTTACATGTTGTGTACCATGATTAGAGTGTTTCTAAGGTGTATCGCTTTCTATCTTGAGTGTTTTAGCATGAAATATCTCTCTCTATTGGGATTTAGGGCATGAAACCAATTTCATGAGCTTATAGGATCATTTATACTGGTTATGGATGTATGAGTTACGCGTAAATATAACTAGCAACTAGTATTCAAGGTATATGGCTGTTTGGAATCCTCATGTGCTTGGTTCATATAGGTTAATTCAACATAAAACTAAATTATATACATATATATTATTACTATATATGTATGGTTACTAATCAGACACTTTTTTAGCTATGATCTGAAGTAATTATAGCCACCATGTGTCCCTTAGGAACATGGGAGGGTTTTTGTTTATTCATTTGGCACTACTTGTTCATTATTATTTTTACCTACAAACTACCTTACTTTACATTACAGACCGGTTTTTATCATATACTATGTGGGTGGAAACCTACTGGGATTTATATCTCACACCATGCTCAGGATGACATTACATTAGGGTACCTGATTAGATCTTATATTCTTATAAGATCTTGGTTTATTTCTTGTGTTGTTTATCTTGTAACTGGGAGTTAGGAGCAAAGGACCGAGATGGAGCTTAGGATGCTCATGGTGATCACCCTTGGGGATTTACTTCTCTTTTATATTCTTTATTTTTCTTTAATGTATCATGTATCATGTTGTTTGGTTTTTGTTTTTGCTATGTATAATCATCCGAACATGCATGCGTCAATTGAATATTGGTGTTGGTTATTGTTTATATTTAGTTTATATTATTCTTCTGCTACTCTATCATTCACTTATTACTACTTAAATTATTTCTTTTTTTTGTTTTTGTTATACCATTGTGCTACTCTAATATGAGGGTATAGTCTTCCCACTATCACCACCTTACACCCTCACTGCTAGTCAGTAGCCTCTGGAGTACGGGGAGTCACACTTGAGGCCATGTGACCCACCAGTCCTACTACCATCTTAGTGGTCAGTTAGGTTGGGATGTTACAAAGTGGTATTAGATGTTATTTTTCCTTTTTCTTACTATTTTGGGCTGGTATACATGAGACTTGGAATGTGTCGATGCTTGGTAAATAGTTGTGTTTGGGAATGATCACCCCACCCACAAGGAAATGACCAAGTGTCCAAGGTTGGGATTGATGTTCATGCTATTTTCTATTATAGTTGATTATGATTACACATTGAGTGAATGGTTTACTTTCTTCTACATGTTGATTTATGATTTTATTGTATTTTTCCCTTGGCCTATTATGGAAAGTATGGAGCATTACATGAATCATAATAGGTACACAGATATAAACATGTCATGCATATGTCATTCCATGTAGTTTCATTTATAGCTTTCTTGTTGGTTTTTATGTGTTCCTTGAGTGTTATACCATGCTATTGTTTATTAGTATGCTTGATCAATTATTTTAATAACATGATGATTTTTGTACCTACTTAGGTAATTCTTTAGCATGCCTACTTGTATATGCCATGCTTCCTATTTACATAGCATGTCTTGCCTATGTATCATGATTCTGTGTTTATAACATGTTCCTCTATGTTTACATATAAACATAATATGTTATTTTTGTTTTTATATATGTAAATGGTTGCATGGTCTATATTTATGGGTTTTGAGTAAATGGGAGCTAGGTTTTAGTTATAAGGTGTATGGGAACCTTATAATTGGGAAAAGGTAACCTGTTTACTTGAACCATATTTGAGTGTTATATGTGTTTAAAGGATTTTGTTAAAATGTAAAGGCTACAAAAGTTTAAACTTTAAAGTGAATTTTTTGTAATTAATGGGAGTCAAATGCCAAACTGTAAAGTGTACGAGCTCTTTATGGATCAGTATATGGCCACCCATGTAGCCAAACCATTATAAATATGATAATGTTATAATTTTAAATGGGATTGGTTTTGATTAAATGGGAATTATAATTCGGTCTATAAAGTGTATGGGCACTTTATAGATTGGGGTGGTGGAAATCCATGTAATTAAACCATTTTATATGATCATGCTACCTATTTTGGAATGGTTAAAATGTAAGTGTTGTTTAATTTTAATCTTAAATGTATTGGTTAACTTCTAAAATGAAAAAATGGACCCAATTAGGTATTTTGGGCCATGTTTATTATGAGATGAATCTTTTGGGTGTTTTCAAATTTTAGTAATTAATCAACTTATATTGGGTTTCTTTTTGAAGAACTTAGGTTGGCATAATGGGAACCTAGTAGGTCGCCTTATCTGTTAAAAAGTAATTTATATGTTAAATTTCCTAATAAAGATAGGATATCAGTGAATGTTTAATTTTTAAAAATGAAGTTTGATAAGGCTTACCTATTTTTCCTTGGGTTGTTGGTTAAATAAAGTGCCTAGTGATTTTGTTTTAAAATGGGTACTTGATGTTTTGTTTTAAATTTTTAATTGGTTAAAAGGTTAAGTGTGAGGAAATCTAATGTCTTGAAAAATGGAACCCTGGGTGGTTTACTTTGTTTAAAACCCTCATGTTAGGGTATTTTAAGTTTCTTTTTAGTTTCCTTGGAAAGGAATCATGAGTGTTTTATGTAGACCTTCTCCCTTTAGCAATGTCTTAGATGGTGGGATCCTAGGCAGGTGAATTTTTTTAGGTGTGAACTAGTGATTAGGTCAACATTTTTTCTTTCTTAAGTGGATATCCCATGGTAGGTATCACCCTTAGAGTTTTAGATGCATTGCTAATCCAAGGATTTTTCTAATGGTTGGTGTTATTTGGGTGTCGTTGTCCCTAGTAGGGCTCTCCTAGTTTCAAAATTACACCATTTTTCGGACGGGTGAAAGCACGGACGATTGTCTCCTATTGACCGGTCAAGGTTTCGGTGCTCTACTAATGTGTATAGCAGCACTCGGGTCGAATCCTTAGCGATGATACTTTTTAATAGTTCATTGTTTTTAGTTGATTGTATTCTGATTAGTGGGGTTTGTTTGTAGAGATTATGAAATGATTGATTGATTAAGATTGATTTAAAAAATTGATAAATATTAGGTTGAGTTCATCAATAGGTAGTTAAGTTTGTGATATCCTTGAGCCTTGCTTTCTATTGCATTAAATTAACACCCATGTCGCAAGTTGACGTTGATTGGAATTCCCAAGTGTTAAGGCTTTAATCCAAGCCATAATTAATTAGGATTATAATCTCAATTAGTACTCGATTGTGGTAGTGTATTTATGGTTCCAATAATCTATGGAATCTATACTTTAAACAAAATATGTCATTAATCCATGACATGTTAAGTTCAACATACACAACGTTAATTCAAAGAATACTCATCGATCAAAAGCTCTTAATCGCTTAACATACCTAAATTATAACTCACCCCAATGAGATATTTACTCATCCATTGAAATGATTAGTAATCTGTTTATAATTATTATGAAGATAAATTAAGAATATAAGAAAAATAAAGGGATAAGAAAAGAGTGGTGTGTCGAACACACACACAAACGATGATGATAATTAAAAATGAACATTAGATTGAATAAGAAAGAAAAATAAGGGAAGGGGATTCAACTATATTTAAACTATTTTAAGAACATAAATATTAAACTATATAAGGTATATGATAATAAGAGATATTGAAGAATAAACTTTCATTAAAACAGGATTACAAAAAAAAGACTTACAAGATTACAATAATGAAGAACACAAAAGTAAAAGGAAACAGAGAGAGGAGGAAGGGTATTTAAAGTGAAAACTTGAGTATGTAAGGTTCTCCCAAGACATTGGAAATTATTTTTTCATTCCAATATGTGATTCTCTCTTCTGAAATTCCAACACTTTTGAATATAGAGGAGGGTATGTATTTATAGCCCAAGGAGGTGGACAGTTTGCATTCCAAATCTTCTCCTCCATTTACATCTCTAATTGGGCCATCCAGACACCTGAATATTGAGATTATCTCTTCTTCCAAGTTGTATATATTGATTTTTTCTATCATCTCTCAAAATTTTGCGGCCATTGGACTTCTGTAGCCAATGTTATTGTGGTTTTAGTAAATAATTGTAATCTGTCCATTTCAATACAGACTTTTTAGAAGGCCGAAATGTGAATGGGTGTATCAATAGGAAGATTCCTTCAAATATGCACACATTTTTAAAAAAAGTTTTCCTCCCATATCTTGGATTTCACACTGAAAAATATTAGCTATATTGGTAGTCTAGATCAGGAGAAAAGACATGAATACTGTACATAATTTAATTCCCGTCCAAATTGGTGGGCTGAGTTTAACTTCATCATTTGGCCCCCTTTTCTTTAGATATGGGCCTTGAAATTTTTATCCAATATGAATTGAATTTTCCCCCAAACATTGGAGGAGAATTAAAATATTTGGACTTCTGGAGTGAGCCCAATAATTCTATCTTCATGGATTGTTCAGTTTCTTCATAGATTATTTGGGCCTTTTTGTGTGGACCATATGACCCTTCAAATAGCATAATTGGACAAAGATCCCTTATAATGAAATGTTTTAATTTTAGTAACTCTACAAAAAAATAATAATGCAATTTGGATAATTAGTGTGAGAGTTATTATTAAAACATTAAACATACTTGAATATGGATGAATTCAAATAGCGCTCTAAAATTATATTTAATATTTAAACATTAATATTTCACAAAAATTATGCACATTTAATTTTAAATTAGTAAAGGTAGTATATAATAAGTTCTGAATAAGTTAATAACATCAAATCCCTCACACTTAGTCTTGTACATGTCCTCATGTGCAATAAATATAAAAACATAACAAAATCATTTTTACTTGCCAAAAAATTTTAAAATTTTGTTTTCACCAATCAGGAGAGGTTTAGACCATTTCACTCATCCATATTGAATTCCACCACAATCTGTTACAGAAGCAATGTTTCAAAAAAAATTAATTTTTTCATGCTCAAATGTAGAAATGGAAAATGGTGTCACACAAATCTTACTCCTCTCAAGATGATAAAATTAATTTATGGAGTTTCACTCATTCAAAATCCAAAAGTGAAAATCTTAGAGTTTGTAAGAGCTCTCAGCTTCCACTCCCTATCCAATTTTCTCAAAAATCAAGAGGTCTTTTTAGGGGTTTTTCTGTGGCTATGGTATGGTAGGAAGATGATATCCAAAAGATAGGAAAAACGGGGTAATACACCAATATGGAAAAAGCATTTCACATTTTTTTGAAATGAGACATGAAAGGAAATGGAAACACATATTTACAAGGGAATGAAAATGTGAAATAATACACAAAAGAGGAAAGAAATTTGAAGTGGATGATAAGGTGAAATATTTACAAACCACAAAACTTCTCCCAATGACATAAGTGTTCATCATTTTTTTCATTTTTCAAAAGTTGAACGTGAAATAGATCTCACACTCATCTCCCAATCCATTATTGATCTCCTCATGACACTAATTGTAATAGTTATAACAAGATAAAATGTTTAAGAAGAGTTATTTTTGAACCACCCAAGACACAACACATTCTTATTTCAATTTTTTTTTTGATTTTTTTTTAACACTTTTGAATATCATTTGTACAAGATAAACATATATATATTCCCAACCCCCACTAAAGGAAAACCTATCCCCCACACTTAAATTAATGTTTTTCCTCAAGCATACAATAACATGGTGAAAATAAACAAAATAATTCCCCCCACACTGAAATTTCAAAAAATTATGCAATGAAAATCCTGTTGATATTGGGTGGGATAAGGGATTGGGCTTGTAATGTGGCTAACAAAGAAAATGTTTTCATAAGCTAGAAGGGTATTTCCAAAAGAGGATTAATGTATGGTTAATGGGAGGCTATTTGGATATTATAATTCTCATGGGGTTCAGAAAATGCCTCCATCATATTAATGCACATGGATAAAGGAAATTTAGCTCAAAGGTCCAAAAATTCAAGGCTCACAAATGGGGGGTGAAAACACACATTTTTAATAGATGGCCATAGGTGGCCTTGTAATTAAAGCTAATATTGGTTCTCATGGTTGGGGAAAATCATTTTCAAAATAAAAAATTGAGCATTCAAAATTTTTTGGTTTTGACACAATATTCTTTATTCAAATTTATAAAGAACCCACAAAATTTTTGAGATGAAACCATGTCTTTTGAATCCCCAAAATGGTTAGAAAAAATTTGAAAATTGGAAGATTAGTAAGTATGACTCTTTATTTTTAATATATTTTTTGAAATGATTTTTTTTTAGTTTTTTTTAGTTTTTTTATAAATACACACCCACACAAAAGAGAAACAGTAAATAAAAAAGTGTGATGAGGAAAGTAGTAAAAAAAGAAAATGAGAGAGGAAGAGAGAGAGAGAGGGAGAGAGGTTAAAGGGAAATAGGTGCCCCTTAGTTTGGATTTGGTGGGTTTCCATCTCTATCCAGTGGTGGGTCAACTGGAGAAGTTGGGGATCTGATAGAATTTTATGAGGTTCCAAGATTGTGGGATGTTACCTAAAAAATAAATATCATTATTCATCAAATGAAAAACTAAAAATAAATTAAAATTTCATAAAAGTAAAAGAAAACATGGGTTGCCTCCCAAGAATCATTGCATTTATTTGTCTACAGTTGGATAGTTGAAGTGGATTACCAATAGTCTGACAGTGGCCATCATATTTTCTCAACTCCAGTGTGCTTCCAGAAAAACTTTTCCTTTGGGAGGCTCGATGATTCCTTGGATAATTTCATCCTTTCCTTGTTGTTTCAATTGCAATTCAACGGGGGTGGAAATAGAATATGACTATCCTCTATTTGATCTTCAATGTGAGGAATTATTTTATCCACGAAGTGATGGTTTTCTATACTTGGAAATTCTAGAAGATGTCTAAATTCTGATGGTTCATTTATGTAAGGTTCAGATAACATGAAACCAAAGTATGAGATCCCAATTTTTTTTTACTCATTTATTTCATCACTTACCGATGTAGAGTAATGAGGATCAGTGGAGTCATAAGACTGAATAAATTTTTTAATATCATTTGTATCAATGTTTTTTGCCAAATAATGGTAAATTTCAACCTCACCAGTGATCACATTATTAATTATGGAACAATTATCACAACCTTCACTCCCATCGGAACAATATAAACACATTGGTTCGGATTTCATCTCACATATAACAGAATTTTCAGAATCATGGATAGGAAATTATGAATGTTGGATAATCATATTTGAATCAAAAAATGAACATGCTTGTTCATTTTCCCCATTACCATCCAAGTTAGAGTAGTGGAGGCTAGAGGTGAGTTTGGATTCCAAAGAGTTTTCAAGATCCTTTAGATCAATGGAGTTTTCATTTGTAATGTCAACATCAACTTCTCCATTTATGACTTGGTTAATGAGGATGAAATATTCACAAACTCCTTTATTAATAGAACAGTAAGAACATGATAGATTGGGATTCAACACACTCTCAGAGATACTTTTAGAAGCATGGATAGAGAATTATGATTGATTCTCTGATAGGTATTGCATGGATTGAAAAATATTTAACTTGACTAGTTGGTCACGAAATTCCATGGATAAGATGCCAGCATGGACATCAATTTTAGATTTAGATGTCATAAGGAAAGGGCTTCCTAGAATTATAAGAGATTGGAAAGAAGTTGTCTCACATTCCATGTCAAGGACATAAAATTCAGCTGAAAAGATATGATCATTGACTCAGACAAGGACATCTTCAATTATTCCCTCAGGACTGGTTGTGCTTCGATTGGATAATGGGATGAAAACACTCGTTGGGTGTAAGGGACATAGATCAAGGTTGGATAAGATGGATTTGGGCATGACATTAATTGAGTCCTATGTCTATGAGTGAATCATTGAATTTGGAACTTCCAATTTGGCATGGAACCGTAAAGGTCCCTGGATCATTGCACTTTATGGGAATAGATTGCTTGGTGGAAACATTTTTGAAGGTCCTATGTTGCCTCTTATGGGTGCACAATTTCTTAAGAAACTTGGCATACTTATGGATTTATTTTATGGAATCTAAGAGGGGAATGTTGACTTCAACACATCTAAACATGTCAATCATTTCAGGATCAGGTTCAAAGGACTTCTTTGGCTTAGAAACGGCTTGAGGAAAAGGAATTGGGTTCCTAAGTGGAATGGAAGGAGGCAAGGTAATGGATTCATATTCCTTTCCAAGTTTCTTTTTCTTTTCATTTTCTAGGTCAACATTTAAAGGGGGTTGGAGGACTTTTCTTAAGGCATAGAAATTTTCTTCCCTGTTCTAAGTGAAATTGCACTTACATTACCCTTGGGGTTGGGTAATGGTTGAGCTGGGACTTGGGAAGAATTTTATTTTTGTTACTGGATCAGGTGGGATGCAAGTTGACCAATTTTTGTTTCAGTGTTTTTGAGGCTGGAACGGGTGAAGGAGGCAAGATCTTCCACTACACTTTCCCATTGTTTCTTGTAAGAAGAGGCTTGTCCCGAATTAGTATTACCTTGATTTTGTTTCTTGGGAAAGAGATTGTATTGGTTTGGGAATTGGGAAGGCTCACTAGGATAGTGGAATCCAAGAGGAGGAAGAGGAGGACTGATCCTTTGAGGTTGAGAAACAAAAGGGTAAGGTTGTTGGAAGTTACCAACACCTTGACCATATTATAATTGGTTTTGGTTTTGATGAGGGTATTTAGGGGGATGAGAAATGGGATTCCTATACCTCAATCATTGGGTGAAGGTAGAAGAGAAGGGCTCAGAATGGGGTTGGTTGAAGTTTCTAACAAACTGACCTGATTGTTGAGTGTTGGGGTTCTACTGAGAATATGCTTTATTGATCTCCATTGGTCCAGATGAATGAAATGGTTCATCTTGAAGTTGTGTACATGTGCCTATTGGATGATCTGGAGAGTTACAGATTCCACAGTGCTTGATATATCCAAGGAACAGAGATTGTGGAGAAGATGTGGTTGGGGCATTGGATGCCACAGCTAGTTGTCGCACAAGACCTATAAGTTCACTCATCCACTCGGTCATCTTGTTTGGATCTATGGATTGATTTTATTGGACTTTATTTACGTGATCATGTTCTTGAGTATGGAATTGTTGTGTGTTTTCATCCATGTTGCTTATGAGATCTCTTGCAGCTTCAGGAGTTTTATCAACAAGAGTACTGCCACTTGCAGCATCAATGAGAGTTCTCTCCATAGCCAATAACCACTCATAGAAGTATTGGATCAAGAGTTGTCCAGGGATCTGGTGATGTGGGTAGGTTTTCACAAGCTTTTTGAACCTCTCCCAGTACTCATGGAGTGATTCATTTGGGAATTGAAGAATACCACTTATTTCCTTTCAGATAGAAGTAGTACGAGAAGCAGGAAATAATTTCTCTAAGAAGAGTCACTTCATGTCATTCCATGTGGTTATGGAACCAAGATAAAGTTAGTATATCCATGACTTAGTAGTGTCAGCTATGGAGAAATGGAATGCTCGGAGTTTTATTTGTTCCTTAGAAACCCCTTGAGGCTTTACGGTAGAGCACACCACTTGGAACGTTTTAAGATGAAGATGTGGATCATCACCGGCTAGCCCGTGAAAATGAGGTAGAAGATGAATCAAACCCGATTTTAGTTTGAAGTCATCCTCTATGTTTGGATATTGAATACCAAGGATTTGGTAATTCATATCAGGGGTAGAAAGTTCTTTAAGTGTTTGTTCCCTAGGATTGACCATTTCTAATTCAACTGGTTGGACGAAGACTGGTTCTTGAATTATTTGATTATCCCTAATGTTCCTCCTAAGTTAGCGAAGAGTTCGCTCAATTTTAGGGTCAAACAAATATGAGGTATTTTTTGGGAGGTTATGGAGCATTCAGATATATTTTGGAAGAAAGAGGAAGGTGGGTTTTTATTTGTGTTTTTCTTAATTTTTTTTAATTTTTTTTTTGTTTTTGTTTTCTTACAATAACCAGAAACTAATGACTATTTAATTGCACCATCCCTGGAAACGACGCCATTTAAAAGTGTGGAATACTGCTTCCTATTAACCAGTCAAGTTTTCGGTGCTCTGCTAATGTGTATAACAGCACTTGGTTCGAATCCTTGGTGATGATACTTTTTAATAGTTGATTGTTTTTAGTTGATTGTATTCTGGTTGGGGGGTTTGTTTACAAAGCTTATTAAATGATTGATTAATTGATATTGATTTAATAAATTTATAAATATTGTGGTGAGTTCATCAATAGGGATTTAATCTTGTGATATCCTTGATCCTTTCTTTGTATTGCATTAAATTAACACCCATGTCACAAGTTGACATTGATTGGAATTCTTAAGTGTTAAGGCTTTAATCCAAGAATTAACTTAACTAGGATTATAATATCAATCAATACTTGATTTTGGTAGTGTATTTATGGTTCCAATAATCCATTAAATCCATACATTAATCAAAATATTTCATTAATCCATGACATGTTAAGTCCAACATACACAATGTTAATTCAAAGAATACTCATCGAGAAAAAGCTCTCAATCGCTTAACATCCCTAAATTATAACTCACCCAAATGAGAGATTTCATCATCCATTTAAATTATTAGTAATATGTTTATAATTATTATAATGATAAATTAATAATATAACAAAAATAAAGGGATAAGAAAAGAGTGGTGCGTCGAACACACACACAAACGGTGATGATAATTAAAAACAAAAATTATATTGAATAAGAAAGAAAAATAAGGGAAGGGTATTCAACTGTATTTAAACTATTTTAATAACATCAATATTAAAATATATAAGGTGGATAATAATAAGATATATTGAAGAAGAAACTTTCATTAAAACGGGATTACAAAAAAATACTTACAAGATTACAATAATGAAAAACACAAAAGTAAAAGGAAACAAGGAGAAGAGGAAGGGTATCTCAAGTGAAAACTTGAGTATGGAAGGTCATTCAAATCCTTTTTAAAGGATTTGGTCATTCCAATATGTTCTATTATTTTCTTAAATTCCAACCCTTTTGAATGGAGAGGGAATGTATTTATAGCCTAAGGAGGTGGACAGTTTGCATTCCAAATCTTCCCATCCAATTTCATAACCAATTGGGCCATCCCTAAATCTGAATATCGAGATTATCTCTTCTTCCAAGTTTTAGAAATTGATATTTACTATCATCCCTCAAAATTTGAAGGCCATTGGACTTCTGTAGCTAATGTTATGGAAGTTTTAGTAAACAATTATAATTTGTCCATTTCAATCCAGACTTTTTAGATGGTCGAAATGTGAACGGTTGTATCAATAGTAACATGTCTTCAAATATACACACTTTCTTAAAAAAATTCCTACCATATCTTGGATTTCACACTGAAAATTTTTAGCTAGATTGGTTGTCTAGATCAGGAGAAAATACATGAATACTGTACAGAATTTAATTCCTATCTAGATTTGTGGGCTGAGATTAACTTTATCAGTTGGGCCCCTTTTATTTAGATTTTGGCCTTGAAATTTTTATCCAAGATAAATTTAATATTTCCCCGACCTTTGGAGGATAATTAAAGGATTTTGACTTCTGGAGTGAGCCTAGTAATTCTATCTTCATGGATTTTCTAGTTTCTTCACAGATTATTTGGGCCTTTTTGTGTGGACCATATTACCCTTAAAATGGAATAATTGGACAAATATCCCTTCTAATAAAATGTTTTAATTTAAGTAAGTAAGTCTACAAAATAAGAATCATTCAATTTGGATAAGTAGGGTGAGATTTATTATTAAAAAATTAAACAGACTTGAATCTGGATGAATTCAAATAGTGCTCTAAAATTATATTTAATATTTAAACATTAATATTTCACACAAATTATGCACTTTTAATTTTAAATCGTTAAAGTTGGTATATAATAAGTTATGAATAAGTTAATAACATCAACAGGTGTTCTTGTTTTCCTTGACCTTTTTTATGAGTGTGAGCATCGAGTAATGATCAGTTTCATCTATTTAAACATGCCTCGGGCATGGTTTTCCACTTCATAGATTTCTTGACCCTTTATTTTATTCAATTATGGATTAATTGACATTTCATCATCTAGGTTAAAGTTTGGATGGGGAATTATGACTTTTGGTTAAATATATAGTACAGGCCATTAGATACTTGAATGTATAGGGATGATATCCTATGGTTAGTATCAACGATTTATTGTTTTCTCTTGAAACCTCAAGGTAGTATGTGTTTATATATGCGGTTCTCAAAGAATTAAAGGATGTAAAAAATTGGTTGATTTCGGTGGAATCTTTGAGCCTTGTGTTTTTGAGTACATTCACAAGTCATCTCCATAGTATAGTGACCTGGGTGTTAAAAGTAATCAAGTTCATCCCAATGCTTTTGGTGAATTCCAAGATACTTGGGTGCTTTGACACACTGGTCGGTTTGGTTTTTTATTTCTTTGTGTGCCTTTATGCACGTGATCAAGGTTAGAAGGAGAAAAACACATATGTTTAAGGTGGTTTTAATCTATCATGGTTTTTATCGACTCGTCTATCTCTTCTTCTGAAGACTATGAAACTCAAAAGGTGGGGATCGCTGCATTGATTCAGGTGAAAATGTGTCCTTACAAGTATAAGGATAATATCCAAATAGGAACATAGGAAATGGTAAGTTTTTCTCAAGTTCCTTTCAGGCTTAAAAGTTTGGAAATATGTCAGTGCTTGGTTGGAAGCATGATGTTGTTGTGGTTTTCTTTCTAGGAAACCTTTCGAAACATCATTGGTCTCAAAGAACTTTGGTGTTTAATCTTGAATGATCACAGAATGCCTTAGTTGGTGAAGTATTATGATCGGTTTATGATAGTGTGTTAGCAAGTGAAGTTGAGCATATTTCAAAAGGTTGACCAGAAGTGGTTCAACTGATCTTCTTTTAGTCTTCCTGATTTCCTATTAGTGTACTCTCCTAAAATATATGAGCATGTACTCTATCTTGACATAGTACTTTATGCACTAAGAGAGCATCAGTCTTATGCCGTACAAAATCTTTAAAAAAATTTGGGCTTGTTTGGTGGTTTTCTCAGTGTTTCACATTAGACGCATGTTTCTTATCGAGGCTTGGTTTATCTTGAGTGGCCCTTGGGTTCCTAGGTAGGAACACCTTGAATGGACTCTTGGACACCAATCATTCTTCTTTGACTTGACCGCCTAGCAGAAGATACTCTAGGCTCAGTCAATAATCTGATGTGGACATTGTGTCCTTGTGCCCGCATCTCACTTGTGAGCATGGGGTGTAGACTACCTTGGTTAGTTCTTAAGACTCCATATATTTTAATCTTAGGTTATCTCAGATTTGTTTTCAGGCTCTGATGTGTTGTTTAAAAAGGGAAATGATTCTAGTGGTCTAGATCTGAGTTATACCCATACTTGTGTTGAGGCACATCAGTTTAATTGGTTAGGTGAGGGTTTTCCTAGGAAACATCATCAGGAGTTAGATATGGGATTTGGTGAACTTGTTCATTGTAAATGTAAGATATCTTGAAAGAAGGCATTGTGGTTTGGGTTGTAATATGGTGGTCGTCTAAGCTGAGCATCATGAGAAAGGTCATCCATAGGTGTCTTGAGTTGTTAACCTTCTTGTTCTATGGTTATGGTTGGTGAAGAACCATTTTAATAATGTTGTTGGGTTAAGGAAGGGTGGCTTTAAAAGGGTCGGATATGTCATTCATGGAAAGCGTGTGAGGTTAGTTTTATCTTGGTCGATTGGGATTCAATAAATTATTATAATGAGTTTCGTCATATAGCCTCAGGTGTAATTTTGTTTTCCCTATTAAAGAAACAAAATCGAGAGAATCGCTAGAACACTTAGAGGGATTCTTCATAGGCAATTCTGACGGTGGAGATGTCGTGGCTTGGAATTGTTCCATTCTTACTATTAAATCCTATGGTGGGGAGCACATTTTCCATATATTTAACGAGGTGATGAAATGAACATGTCTCTAGTTAAACGGGCTTGAGTAAGTGTTGTCTTGATATTTTGGTTGGAAAAATGATAATTGGATTGAGTTTTAACAGATTAAGTACCATGTGTATAAAGGTATTCTTAGAAGTGTTTTGGGAATTTAGAAACACAACATGGCCATTTGAATGAGGCTTCATGACCCACGTAGGTCATGTGATGTTTACATTGTTCTCAAAGGCTTCTCGGGGATGATAATTTCTAAGGTAGGAAGGTTGTAATGGCCCATGTTTTGAACCGAATGAAAATTCCAAGGGAATTTGAACTTTTACATTTACTGGATGGGTATTTTTTTTAAACTAATCTTCATAACATGATTTTGAGATTTGGAACACTTCAAGTGTTGTTTTTAGACTTGAGAAAATTCTTGATAGGTCTTCTGGGTGTCTCTTTGAGTTTCAAGAGCACTGGGGTCCAAAAATAAAAGGTTTATGTGTTATATATAGGGTACATGGTTTTTCTGAAATCATGTGGCCCTCAGTAACAAACCATACAGCCTATATTAGAGAAGTATAAACACCCCACATGGGTTGCACACAGTTTTACCAAATCGTGCATCTGGGCTGCATGAGTAGTACCACTTAGGTAGTACTTAGACACTATTCACTGCACGGTTAGTGCATGGTTAGGGTAACCATGCAAGTCAAACCGTATGAGGTTATTTATTAAGGATTAGGTGCCACATGATTGGCGCATAGTTTTTCCAAGTTGTGCAGCCAAACCGTGTGACTTGGTTTTTTCAGTGAAATTACCCAAATTATCTTAATGATATCCTATTTTCTTTCTCTTATTTCTTTTTCTCCTCCTAACTGCATGACCCTACTCCTATGCACCTTTGATCTCTCCTCCAAGCCAATCTAGGATTTAAGATTTCTCCTCCACCAGTTGTCTAATTCAAGTGCCATTGGTCTCTATGGATCCACATTGATAAGTTCTCAAGCCCTTTTTAACTGTTCTTCATTTAGTTTCCTCTCAACCATGCTATTTAGGTGTGATCTCTTTTTCCCTATTTTTATGGTGAAGGTCCATTTCTTAGATCTATTCCAAACCAAATCAAATTAGACCTCAATATTGGACGAATAGGTTATCCTAAGTATGAGGTAGGTGGTCTATGGATTTTTTTTTCAGTTTTCCATAATTTTATGAAATACATCATTGTATAGCATGCCATACTTTTTCGGGCATTTCTTAATAATTGGTTCCTTAATATAAAACTGATCATCACACCTAGATATACTCCCCATGATCCTATTTATGTGAATTGGGGATTCCAATCTCAATTACGAACACCCCTTGGGTGTGTCGACTTATATTTCCCTTTGATAATTTAATTAATAAAATCCTAGAACACCTCTTATGTGTTCAAATTAGGATATAAATGGAATTTCTCCTTGCATGGATTTGTCTAAATGATAATGGAACCTTTCTAATTCCATTTGAACCCTTGTTTATGTTTTTCCTCATTTAGTGACTTTTCAAAATGTCTCTTGAATGAATTGAGTTATGACTCATGAGTTAAATTCTTAATTGTGCTTAATGAATTGTTTAAAGATCAATTTCATGTTTTTATAATAAAACCCCTTGGTTAAGGTGTGCTTTATTAGAAATTAAAAAATGGTGACTTTTATTTTAAAATATGTTTGGCTTAATGATTGTTGTCATTGTTGGTATATGGAATGTTGATAAATGGCCTTGGTTCAATTTATATAATGAAGTTTTCCTCTTATATATACATGAGTAAAGGGCCAAGACCCTTTTAAGGGTTTGATTTATTTATTAAAATAGATTTTCCCAAGTAGGTAAAAACCTTTTTTACCATGGTACCTTCTAAGTGCCTCTTGAACATGGTAAAAAAAATCCATATTTTGTTTAATTTGATGGTGTGTTTAAAAATGAATGGCATATGCATGATTACATTATTCTATGAATGTTTTAAATGATATGTCTTGATTTTATTGAATGTGATAAATTAATGGAATGTAAAGGGTGGAAAGGACACACCATTTATTACATGTTTTAATTTTAATTGTTATAAATGGTATGCACTTGATTAAAATGGGTTAATTGAATGAAAATCATGAGAGGTATTTCCTCATGGCTTGTATTAAAAATATGATGATGCCTTTATATGGTCTTGATAAATGTAAGGCATGAGAGGTACTTCCTCATAGTAATTTATTATAAATATGATTATGCCTTATACATAGGCTGTGGAATGATGGTAAGGGTTCTATTGAGCAGGAGGCATCACACTCCCCTACATTAGTTGTTGAGAATGCCAAATTGCACCAGTGATACTATATGGATGATGGGAATTATGTACCACATACCATGATTAAAGTGTTTAAAATGTGGATCACTCTCCATCCCGAGTGTTGTAGCATGAATTATCTCACTTTATTGGGATGTAGGTAATGTGCCCTATTTCATGAGCTTATAGGCTTGTTTAGACTCGTTATTGATGTTTTAGTTACACCTTAGTCTAGCCAGTAACTAGTATTCTAGGTATATGTCCATTAGGAATCCTCACACACTTGGTTCATATAGGTGTATGCAATATAGAACAAAATTATATACACATATATTATAACTATATATGTATGGATACTAATTAGAAACTTTTCTGACTATGATTCAAAGCAAGTATAGCTGCCAGGTGTCCCTTAGGAACCTGGGTAGGTTGTTGTTTATTTATTCAGCATTGCTTGTTCATTATTCTTATTACCTACACACTAACTTACTTTACATTAGGGACTAGTTTAAATCATGGACTCCATAGGTGGGAACCTATTGGGATTTATATCTCATACCCTGATTGGTCCGCCATTACACTGGAGTACCTGAGTAGACCTTGTATTCTTACAGGACCTTGGTGGAATGATCATGATATTTAGCTTATACCTAGGAATTAGGATCACAAGACTGAGCTGGAGCTCAGGATTCACATGGAGATTTCCCTTTGGGTTTTACTTTACTTTTATTTTCTTTCTGTTATGTACTGTATCTTGTACCATGTTGTTTGGTTGTTGTATTCACTATGTATCGTCATCAGGACATCCATGCATCAGTTGTATATTGGCATTGGTCATTATTTATATTCAATTTATATTATTCCCCCACATCTCTTTCATTCACTTATTACTACTTCAGCCACTTCACATTGTTTATTTTTGTTATACTATTTTTCTACTCTGATATGAGGGTATAGTCTCCCCATTATCACCACCTTACACCCTCGCCGCTAGTCCGAATCCTCTGGCATATGGGGAGTTGCGCTTGATGATATGTGACCCATCGGTCCAGCTATAGTCCAGCTACTTCCTTATTGGTCATTTGGGATGGGACATTACAAGAATAAACTGGACATGGATGGACAATTCATTACCTATAAGGCATGACTTGTTACAAAAGGGTTCAAGAAACATCAAGTTATAGAATGTGATAAAAAAAATTCACTAGTTTCGATGATAAAATCAATTATAATTATACTTTCCATAGAATATTACCATGGCTATAATATTTGGGATATGGATTTCAAAATAGATTTCCTTAATGAGAACCTTTAGGAATATTTCTATATGAAACAACCTAAAAGGTTTGTGACTCCAAAGGATTCCAACAAGGTATGAACATTTTAGAGATCCATTTAAGGATTAAATAAAGCATGTAGGTCATGGAAAATTTAGTTTAAGGAATCCAAAATGGAATTTTGTTTCATAAATAATTAATGTGAGATTTTTGTCTATAAACAGTTTAGTGGGAGTGTAGTAATTTTCCTAATAGTTTATGTCGATGACATACTACTCGTTGGAAATAAAATACCAGTCTTATAATTTATTAAATCTTGGTTAAATAAATGTTTCTCCATGAAGGAAATAGTTGAAGTGGAATATATTGTTGGGATCAATATCTATTGAGATATATCCAATAGGATTCTTGGACTAAGTCAAACTAAATGCATTGACAAGATACTGAAGAGATTTGGTATGGAGTAATCTAAGAGGGGATTATTGCCAATGTCACATAGAATTCATCTTTCTAGTAAAATGTGTCCTCAGACACATGAATAAAGATATATTATGGAAAGTATTCTGTATACATCATCGATTGGTCTAGTCATGTATGCTACGTTATATACAAATCTAGATGTCACCTATGCCATAACTGTGCTAGGAATATATCAAGATGACCCTAGTGGCCACCATTGTATGGTAGTCAAGACTATCCTTAAGTATATTAGGAATATTAAGGATATTTTCCTAGTTTCTAGAGTAGATGATGAGCTATTCATCAAAGTATATATAAATTCTAATTTCAAAATAGATCAAGATTATCTAAAATCGCATTCAGGATACATATTCACTATCAATAGAGGTGTTATGAGCTATAAGAGCTCAAAGATGATCATGATTGCAAATTATATATCAGATTCCAATTATATTTTAGATTCTGATTTAGTTAAAGAATCAGTTTGGATATGCAACTTCATCCAATATCTTGATGTGATACCTAGTAGTAAAGACCCTATCACACATTATTGTGATAATACTATAAAGGTGGATATTTTAAAGGAACCAAGATCGACTTAGTGGATGAATAATGTACTTTAGAGATATCATCTCTTGAGGTTCACAGTGAGAAGATTATCCATGGAAGAATAAATGGAGGACCCCTTGACTAAATCCTTAACTCAATATAAACCTGATCAATATATGAGTTCTAGCGGACTGAAAGTAGTTAGCATTTGGATCTAGTCCAAGTGGGAGTCTATTGGAGTTGGTTTCCGCGAATCAACTGTGTATACTTTGGATTGCATATATATTCAAAAAGTTGAATATTAATTAAAATATATTATTAAATATCATTCATACATCTACATGATTTTAATTTAATGATGTCTTAGAGTATCAATCACATTGAAAATGGCATAGCAGTTCCCCACTATGATGAGAACCATAAAATTTCAGGATGATATTCTTAAACCATGTTCTATGGTTAGATAAAATTATATGATAATGAACATAGTATGTTGACCATCAGGTGAGAGTACCCATAAGAATATGAGACTTTATCTGATGAAGTTTTCACTTGGTAGTCTCTAAGATGGGAGATTATAAGAACAATCCTGCTTGTAGGAATTCCACATGTTTATGTGTTATTGTATTTTTATGTTTTCAAGCTTTTATAATCATCTTTAGACATTAATATTATTATTAATACATATCATTACTCACACACTTATATGTATTTCCATAAACCATGATGAAATGGTTCGTTGTGAAGTTAAGTACGTTGAGTACATCAAGGATGACATGTTATTAATGAATAATTCAAGTAAGGATTTGTCTCTTCCATATTTATGGAAGTTGATATCTCAACCCTTTGATTGAAATAGAAATTTCTCATTAAATTTCATGGCCATGGTGTAATGATGAGTTTATTTTATATAGTCAAAGAGATATATCAAGTGTATAAATTGATGACATGAGTTTGTAACCTACTTGATGAGATATCATGACAAAGTAATTATATTACACAGTGAGAAATCATATGTGATTGTAAATGTTGTGACATCAACTTCTTTATCTTGGGTGCCTTGACCCATTGCTAGATAGTAATCTTTGACTTTAGGAAAACCTACCTAATTCTAATAAGAAATAATCCTAGAGAGTCACACATTAAGTGTAACACCCCATGTAAATAAAGAGTATGAAATTTTCACATTTATCCATATTTGTGAATAAAATATTAATATAACTTTAACGGGGACGCTATGTTCGATGGCATACCCAACACGCAACAACGAGTTTCTTGGGAATCTTACATTGTACTCTAATAATAAAATAATATTATTTTAAATGGTAGTTAACGCCTAACTGTTGTGATGGCGGGAATGAATAGAAATAACTACAAAACGATTATATATGTTTGTCAAATATTTTTACTTTTTACAATAAATGTTAGAGGATTAAAAATGCGAATGAATCCAATTTTAAGCGTAAACATTCTAATATTCTTTAAAAGGTCAATTAACCGCCTTTTGATGGCGAACCTCTTTTAAATCCACTTTTTGACAATTTTATGTGTTATATTTGACAAAATAAAATTATTCTTTAGAATCGGGACATCAAAATTTACTTTGTGTAAATTTTTGTTATTTTTCCGAAAAAGTTCAATTTTTAATGAATAGTGAAAAATGTTGTATTTTAATTAAAAACCTCTTTTTAATCTAATTTATTTATATGATTATATTATATTTTTAATTGGTTTTAAAGTGAAATTAGAATATATTTTTACCATTTAATCCAATAGTGTTCGTTGGAATTAATTTCACTTTGAAATCGGACTTAAACTAGTGTCAATCTTTTGATACATCTTGTTTCATAAAAACACGCTATTTGTCATGACAGCGGGAATTAATTATTAAATTAATTAATGTAACTTATATGATTTGAATTTTTTAAAATAGAAATCATTTTTTAATTCATAATATCAAATATATCTTAGGGTGAAGTTTTGGTTTTTTTCTGGAAAACTTCAATTTTTGATGAATAGTGAAACTGCAAAGTGGTGGTTACAAAATTTGATTTTTCGTTTAAATGAGACTTTACCACTTCTGTGTTTTGAATTTCAAAAATCCAATTTAAATGATTTTCATTATTAAGTAAAATGTGGTTCAATGGGATTAAAATAATTTTTTGGTGAATAGTAACTTTTATGTTTTATTAATCGCGATTAAAGGTAATTAGTGTGATTTAAGGTGAAAATGATATTATAATAAAATGAAAATATCTTTACACTTGTCCTAACCCTATTGGATGAGTTATGGCCGACCAAGACAACCCATGGGTCGATTTTTGGTACCCCATGGATCCACTTGGGTATGATAATGACATTTACGCCTTTTATTTAAAGTTAAAGTAAAAATGACACAAACATGAGATGTTTTACTAAAACAATTTTTACATGGGGTTATACAAGTAATATTTTTGACTATAAATATTAATTAGAAAGATAAAAATATTTAATACATCATGATATTTTTTTATAATTTTTAGACATTAAATATATTAAATTATTTATGGCATCATGATGATGCAGCGATTACCTCATTAATAAAGGATTTAAATAAAATGAAAAGATAATGTAAAATATATGACCTAAAAATGTCCAAAACTTATTGGGTGGGTATATTTAGAACCCTTATCACCTTATCCTCGAATTATATCAATGTGAGACCTTCTAAATCCCAAACTCATTTTAAAATAAAGGAACATTTCTTTACTTTCCAAGAGTGCCCCTCCTCTCCTCTTATAAAAGGCCCCCACCTCTACCTCTTTACCCACACTTCCAAAGCTTTTGTCTCAGCCAACCCCTACCCATTTCATATCTCCACATCCCTATCTTCATCATTTAAGCCTCACTTTGGGCATAATCCTTTCCAAGTAAGCCTTTGAGCTTAAATCAAAGTGAGTTACCCGTTTTAAAGGTAGTGTTTTCTCTTGTGTTCTTATGTTTTATTTTGCTTCTCCAACCCCCCAAACTCTTTTTATTAATTTCTTTTCTAACAACTCCAGTATCTTAAATATACTAGGATGTTGTTATAATAATTATTTGAGCTGCACTTACACACACCTTCATCTAATGGTTAAAGAACATACTGTTTCTGTGGATGGCGAATTTCTACCTCACGAAACGATGATTGTTCAACACTCTAATAACACCTTAAAAGGTGGCCATTAAGATGTCACTATGTTTATATATGATATATAATATGTTTATGTTTTACTTAAGCTTCTGTATTTTTCATTTATGACATACCTTTATGGCTTCCATTATGGGTATACGCGATATCTTCATTTAAGGAAGTGCGGACTACCGCCCCCTCAAAGTGATTTGATTCGTTATTACCATATGTGGTACGTATAAAGGATATATTTAATGATATTATATATGATACAGTAATAGAATTAAAATAATATTATGTATCATTATGTTATTCCATTAAATATGAAATAGAAATGGAAGTAGCATTCATGCGTACGTACGGATTACCGTCTCCATGAACGGTGCATTTCATTTATTAACTCTAAATGTTATGTAATATTATAAATGCATGAATATACTGGATATATATGATATATATGATATCTAAATAATGAATACAATTCTGGATATAATGGATATTTTACCACATGAACAACTTGTAATTATAAAGAGTTTATTTTTGACTCAAGTACCTATGATCGTTAAAACGACCGTTACTAGATTAAATAATAACATAGTGTTCATGACGTGGTAATAAGTGATATAAAAGGAATAATGAACTTGAAAAAGGTTCTTAAGGAAGTAGAAATTAACTCAAGTTTATTATTCAGGAGATTAAAGAACAATCGAGTCAAGTCGGACCCGAGGTAAGGGATCCTACTCCTCTCTTTCTTTTTAAGTACAGTCTTTTATGTCATTACTTTTAAAGCTCATCTTTCATGTTATTGGGATGTTATTTTATATTACTCTTACTATAATTTTTATGTTCATATTATGAGAGACCTTATTCTCTCTCATCAATCCATTATGGAAGTTTTAAGTGGCGCCGTTAGGCTGCCGAGTTTTCGTAAGGGATTTTTCATCTCACTTTTATTCCTGTGAGATTTATGCTACATTTTCCAAAAATTCCTTTGAGTGGTGTATGTACTGCCCATTATTTTACTCATTGTGTAATATAATTTCATTTATGATTATTTACATCAATGTTGTATTGTCCTTCTTTCACGGGGTGAATTTTTTGAAAGATACCCATATCGGTAAGGGAACCTTTCACCCTCCTATTTTTAAAAGACTTATTTTGTTATGTATTTTAATTCACATACTATTATGTTGGGATATGTTCTTATATATCCTTATTGATATAAATTTTATGTCCAAGTGATGAGATACCCTTTTTATCTCTCATCAACTCATTTTCTGAATTTTGAAGTGACGTCGTTAGGCTGTCGAATTTTACCAAGGGAACTTTTTAACACAATTTCGATTTCTTTGGGTTCAACATGTAGTTATTGAATATGTCATCCTTTGAATATGTGTGAATGGACTTTTATTTTTTTACACTTAATATCCACTTATATTGGGTGTATTTATATTTTTCACACATAATTTTGAGATTGATTTATCCTTAATTTAAGGATACCTTCTTTATAATGGATTTCATCTCATTTTACATTTCTTTTGAGACATCATTGTTGTTATGCACCAATTCACTCTTATATGGTGTGTATACTGTCCTTTGACATATTATATCATGAATCCCTTTATTCTCATGATATAATAAAGTTCGGATTAAATGTTATTCCGTTATTATTTGTATTCAAGAGTTTCTCATTTTGTTAAAAACTATTTAACAAAAATATCGTTTTAAATGTTTTAAAGATTTATTATTCTAAATCTTTATCTTTAATGTCCATGTTTTCAAAATGGTTTTCAGTATTTATTTATATGGAAATTAATGTTTTAAAATTATAATTCAATTAAAATCTTCAAAGTGGTATGGGACACTTTGATTCAAAAATCTCTTTTAAATGGTTTTTGAAAATGGATTGATTAATTCAATATCTGGGAATTACTTATTGTGATTGAAAATGAAATGTTGTTATTGAAATGTTTATATTTTCAATATTTTATGTGTAATGATGGTACTTGGACATTTTACAGGTGGTTACGTGATAAACCATATGATGAGTGGTGCCGTGAATACCAGGACGGGTGGTTACGTTATAACCTCCAATGCATTGGGTATGGAAGTCGGCCGTATGGCTATTCCATTAAGTATGTGTGGAAGTCGACCGTATGGTTATTCCATTTAAGTATGTTTATGTCCCAAGTTACCTTTATATGTTATGTGTTATTTATATGGGTATTATGGTAATATTTTGGTTACAAAAGGGTAAGTAATGATCTTTTATTCAGTGAAGAGTTTTTACTACTTCACAAAGGTGAAAAGTATTACTTTGGTAAAGTACTCATGGTTTACTTGTTGTTTTTGAAAAACTAACAGTTTTCCTTCTTTGTGTATCCTTTACTGATCTTTTTACGCTCATCCCAAGTTTTTTTGAAATGTTTTTCACAGGTCAAGGGAAATGTACATGATATGATGATAGTGTCAAGTAAGTTTCAAGAAATAATCCATGTTTTATTTTAAATATGTTTCCGTTGATGGGAAAAAATTAATACTATCTTTATGTAACCACTTTGTTTAAGTGTGGAATGTAATGAAAGTTTTATGATCTAATTCTCTAAAACTCTAAACCTGAAAAGATCCTCAATGTGTAATCTTGTATTAACTCAAGATTAAGTAAAGTTTAAGGCTGGGTCCTTATAGTTGGTATCAAAGGTCGGTTTAGATAACTTTAGAGGTTAGGGTATTCTTTAAGCATAAGTGACATTACTATAATGGTTAGGAATTCAGAAAGAGTCCTAGTTTTAGATAAAGTGAATGAGAAAGTATATCTTAGTGTTTATCTTCCTCATTAGTACATGATGGTTTTGTTGATATACTCACATTGACCTTTTTGGTTTTAGTAAATGGCTGGATCTAGCAGGCACCAAAGTAACAGTGGATGTGAAGGAAACTGTGACAGTTTTTTGAGCAAGCAACTAAATGATATGGGAGCTGCAATGAGAACTCTTGTGTTTATCCTCAACCAACTATCTGGAGTCATGATTGACCACCTAAACCTTGGTGATTTCTATAAGTCATCATATATGCGAGAAACAAATCCCTACGGAACTACGGGTAATAATCATAAAGGTAAGTATGTTCAAAAACCTGTGTGTCAAAAATGTGGAAAGAAACACCTAGGAAAATGTTTCAAAGGGATAGAAATATGCTATAGATGTGGAAATGAAGGTCATAAAGCAAGAACCTGCCATAGAAAAAGGAAGCATCCAGTTGACTCGAGGAAAGGGAAAGAAGTTCTTTCTGAGGGATCAATTGAATGTTTTAAATGTGGTGTGCATGGTCATTATGCAAACACATGTCCTATGAAGAAGTTTCGTGAATGGGATCACCAAGATCGTACAAATATTCATTTACCAATACCTAATGCCATTCCGATTGAGGATGAAGAAACTGACAATGACCAATCAAAGGTATAGATTATTTTATAACTTTTGTTTTCCTATTTTGGAATCTTAGGATATGATTCATGATTTTTTTTGTAGGAAAAAAGTATTTCAGAATAAGTTGGAAAGTAATGGTTAATGGATCATGAAGAATGTTGAATGAGTAAGAAGTAATCATATAAGGGCTTCAAGAGTTATGGTGAAATTCTTAAGAGTATTAAGTCTCTTTTGATGATGGGGTTACATTAGAAGACTTTTTATAGTATGTGTAACCCTGATGTTTAATATATGAAAATTTTATTCAATTAATAGTTATCTGTTCTTTTGTGGACATAGTTATAAAGAACCATTTGGGTTTATATGATCCTTACTTTTGAGGTAATTATGGGTTACTATATGTTATGATGGAAGTGAAAGGCATGAGATTAAATTGAGGTTAAATTATGTTATGGTTATTTTTGATGATTTTATCTCTTTTGGGAATGATTTGAGAATTATATAGTTTTGGAAAAAGGACAACACGCAGACCGTGTGACAACCCGTCGCGTCGGACAAAGCTGCGGGAATCGAACCCACAACCAAAGTGTGACTGGTATTTATCGCCTACCACTGGACTACGTGAAGTCCCTGGTTAGTTTGACTGGTTTTTTTTAGTTAGATGATTTTATGAATTAAGAGTAAGTTTATTTTGGGTTATCTATATAAATTTATTAACTTATCATGGAGGATATGTGATTAGGTTAATTACTTTTCAATACGATACATTAAGGGCAACTGATGTTGTTTGGAGATAAATGTTACGATTTAGCTTGGAATAATATGTGACTAAATCTTTCAAATATTTGGGTTTCAATATTAGTTTGGTTTACTTTGAATAATTTTATAGACAAATTGTTTATCGAATGATCCTCATTGAACTTTGGGTTTTGTTGGAGAAATTTTGGAGATTAAGAATAGATTTTCTTTTTATAAAGGGTTATCCTTTTCTGGATTATCTGATATTGTAGTAACCTTTTTGGTTTTGGTTTTGGTTAAAGTCTAAAGACATGGGAAGTATATAGTTCTCTTTTTTGGATTAGGTGATTCTCTAGAAGTTGATTATAGTACTCTTAATGTGAACAAGTCTTCCTAAATACTCATCTTTTGGAGAAAATATGAGTTAGTGTAAGGAATATAATAAAAGTTGAAAGACAACATGATGAGTGATTATGTTTCCTTATGAATAAATTCCTCAATAAAAAGTAACTTAAAACAAAAATGTTGTCTATTAACTTTTCATACTGGGGAATCGAATACCGTTTAACCCATCACAAGTTTGTGATTTTCTTGTGGTTAACTTTCTCCTAAACATGTTTTCTATCACTCTCCATCAGAACATGACCCTATGTTTTCTCCTCCATGTCCATGTTTTTCTACATGGAATCCTAGTATGGGTTAACTCAGGTGACCTCCGTACTTATCTTTCTTTATTTTAAAGTTATTGTTTTACTGACTCTTGTTCTAATGTGGGATTTTCAATGAAGTTTCCAAGCCCAATTTTAAAATTGCGAGGACGCAGTTCCCAAAAGGGGGGAAGGATGTAACACCCCAGGTAAATAAAGAGTATGAAATTTTCAAATTTATCCATATTTGTGAATAAAATATTAATATAACTTTAACGGGGACGCTATGCTCGATGGCATACCCAACACGCAATAACGAGTTTCTTGGGAATCTTACGTTGCACTCTAATAATAAAAATAATATTATTTTAAATGGTAGTTAACGCCTAGATGTTGTGATGGCGGGAATGAATACAACTAACTACAAAAGGATTATATATGTTTGTCAAATATTTTTACTCTTTACAATAAATGTTAGAGGATTAAAAATGCGAATGAATCCAATTTTAAGCGTAAACATTCTAATATTCTTTAAAAGGTCGATTAACCGCCTTTTGATGGCGAACCTCTTTTAAATCCAATTTTTGACAATTTTATGTGTTATATTTGACAAAATAAAATTATTCTTTAGAATCGAGACATCAAAATTTACTTTGTTTAAATTTTTGGTATTTTTCCGAAAAAGTTCAATTTTTAATGAATAGTGAAAAATGTTGTATTTTAATTCAAAACCTCTTTTTAATCTAATTTATTTATATGATTAGATTATCTTTTTAATTGGTTTTAAAGTTAAATTATAACATATTTTTACCATTTAATCCAATAGTGTTCGTTGGAATTAATTTCACTTTGAAATCGGACTTAAACTAGTGTCAATCTTTTGATACATCTTATTTCATAAAAACACGCTATTTGTCATGACAACGGGAATTAATTATTAAATTAATTAATGTAACTTATATGATTTGAATTTTTTAAAATAGACATCATTTTTGAATTCAGAATATCAAATATAGCTTAGGGTGAAGTTTTGGTTTTTTTCTGGAAAACTTCAATTTTTGATGAATAGTGAAACCGCAAAGTGGTGGTTACAAAATTTGATTTTTCGTTTAAATGGGACTTTACCACTTCTGTGTTTTGAATTTAAAAAATCCAATTTAAATGATTTTCATTATTAAGTAAAATTTGGTTCAATGGGATTAAAATAATTTTTTGGTGAATAGTAACTTTTATGTTTTATTAATCGCGATTAAAGGTAATTAGTGTGATTTAAGGTGAAAATGATATTATAATAAAATGAAAATATATTTACACTTGTCCTAACCCTATTGGATGAGTTATGGCCGAAAAAGAAAACCCATGGGTTGATTTATGGTACCCCATGGAGCCACTTGGGTATGATAATGACATTTATGCCTTTTATTTAAAGTTAAAGTAAAAATGACACAAACATGAGATGTTTTACTAAAACAATTTTTACATGGGGTTATAAAAGTCATATTTTTACTATAAATATTCATTATAAATCTAAAAATATTTCATACATCATGATATTTTTTTTATAATTTTTAGACATTAAATATATTAAATTATTTATGACATCATGATGATGCAGTGATTACCTCATTAATAAAGGATTTAAATAAAATGAAAAGATAATGTAAAATCTATGAACTACACATGTCCAAAACCTATTGGGTGGGTATATTTCGAACCCTTATCACCTTATCCTAGAATTATATCAATGTGGGACCTTTTAAATCCGAAACTCATTTTAAAATAAAGGAACATTTCTTTACTTTCCAAGAGTGCCCCTCCTCTCCTCTTATAAAAGGCCCCCACCTCTACCTCTTTACCCACACATCCAAAGATTTTGTCTCGGCCAACCCCTGCCCATTTCATCTCTCCACATCCCTATATTAATCATTGAAGCCTAACTTTGGGCAGAATCCTTTCCAAGGAAGCCTTTGAGCTTAAATCAAAGAGAGTTACCCGTTTTAAATGTAGTGTTTTCTCTTGTGTTCTTATGTTTTATTTTGCTTCAACAACCCCCTAAACTATTTTTATTCATTTCTTTTGTAACAACTCCATTATCTTAAATATACTAGGATGTTTTTATAATAATTATTCGAGCTACACTTATACACACCTTCATCTAATGGTTAAAGAACATACTGTTTCTGTGGATGGCGAATTTCTGCCTCACGAAACGATGATTGTTCAACACTCTTATACCACCTTCAAAGGTGGCCATTAAGATGTAACTATGTTTATATATGATATATAATATGTTTATGTTTTACTTAAGCTTCTGTATTTTTCATTTATGACATACCTTTATGACTTCCATTATGGGTATACACGATATCTTCATTTAAGGAAGTGCGGACTACCGCCCCCTCAAAGTGATTTAATCCGTTATTACCATATGTGGTACGTATAAAGGATATATTTAATGATATTATATATGATACCATACTAGAATTAAAATACCATTATGTATCATTATGTTATTCCATTAAATATGAAATAGAAATGGAAGTAGCGTTCATGCGTACGTACGGCTTACCGTCTCCATGAACGGTGCATTCCATTTCTTAACTCTAAATGTTATGTAATATTATAAATGCATGAATATACTATATATATATATGATTTATATGATATCTAAATCATGAATACAATTCTGTATATAATGTATATTTTACCACATGAACAACTTGTAATTATAAAGAGTTTATTTTTGACTCAAGTACCTATGATCGTTAAAACGACCGTTACTAGCTTAAATAACAACATAGTGTTCATGGAGTGGTAATAAGTGATATTAAAGAAATAATGAAATTTAAAAAGGTTCTTAGGGAAGTATAAATTAACTCAAGTTTATTATTCAGGATATTAAAGAATGATCGAGTAAAGTCGGACCCGAGGTAAGGGATCCTACTCGTCTCTTTCTTTTTAAGTACACTCTTTTATGTCATTCCTTTTAAAGCTCATATTTCTTGTTATTGGGATGTTCTTTTATATTAATATTACTGTAATTTTTATGTTCATATTATGAGAGACCCTATTCTCTCTCATCAATCCATTATGGAAGTTTTAAGTGGTGTCGTTAGGCTGCTGAGTTTTCATAAGGGATTTTTCATCTCACTTTTATTCCCGTGAGATTTATGCTACATTTGCCACAAATTCTTTTGAGTGGTGTATGTACTGCCAATTATTTTACTCATTATGTAATATAATTTAATTTATGAGTATTTACATCAATGTTGTATTGTCCTTCTTTCACGGGGTGTATGTTTCGAAAGATACCCATGTCGGTAAGGGAACCTTTCACCCTCCTCTTTTTAAAAGACTTATTTTGTTATGTCTTTTAATTCACATACTATTATGTTGGGATATGTTCTTATATGTCCTTATTGATGTAAATTTTATGTCCAAGTGATGAGATACCCTTTTTATCTCTCATCAACTCATTTTCTGAATTTTGAAGTGACGCCGTTAGGCTGTCGAATTTTACCAAGGGAACTTTTTAACCCAATTTCGATTTCTTTGGGTTCAACATGTAGTTATTGAATATGTCATCCTTTGAATATGTGTGAATGAACTTTTATTGTTTTACACTTAATATCCACTTATATTTGGTGTATTTATATTTGTCACACATAATTTTGAGATTGATTTATCCTTAATTTAAGGATACCTTCTTTATAATGGATTTCATCTCATTTTACATTTCTTTTGAGACTTCATTATTGTTATGCACCAATTCACTCTTATATGGTGTGTATACTGTCCTTTGACATATTATATCATGAATCCATTTATTCTCATGATATAATAAAGTTCGGATTAAATGTTATTCCGCTATTATTTGTATTCAAGAGTCTCTCATTTTGTTAAAAACTATTTAACAAAAATATCGTTTTAAATGTTTTAAAGATTTATTATTATAAATATTTATCTTTAATGTCCATGTTTTAAAAATGGTTTTCAGTATTTATTTATATGGATATTAATGTTTTAAAATTATAATTCCATTAAAAGCTTCAAAGTGGTATGGGACACTTTGATTCAAAAATCTCTTTTAAATGGTTTTTGAAAATGGATTGATTAATTCAATATCTGGGAATTACTTATTGTGATTGCAAATGAAATGTTGGTATTGAAATGTTTATATTTTCAATATTTTATGTTTAATGATGGTACTTGGACATTTTACGAGTGGTTACGTGATAAACCATATGAAGGGTGGTGCCGTGAATACCAGGACGGGTGGTTACGTTATGACCTCCAATGCATTGGGTATGGAAGTCAGCCGTATGGCTATTCCATTAAGTATGTGTGGAAGTCGACCGTATGGTTATTCCATTTAAGTATGTTTATGTCCCAAGTTACCTTTATATGTTATTTGTTCTTTATATGGGTTTTATGGTAATATTTTGGTTATAAAAGGGTAAGTAATGATCTTTTATTCAGTAAAGAGTTTTTACTACTTCATAAAGGTGAAAAGTATTACTTTGGTAGAGTACTCATGGTTTACTTGTTGTTTTTGAAAAACTAACAGTTTTCCTTATTTGTGTATCCTTTACTGAGCTTTTTATGCTAATCCCAAGTTTTTTGAAATTTTTTTCACAGGTCAAGGGAAAGGTACATGATATGATGATAGTGTCAAGGAAGTGTCAAGAAAGAATCCATGTTTTATTTTAAATATGTTTCCGTTGATGGGAAAAAATGAATACTATCTTTATGTAACCACTTTGTTTAAGTGTGGAATGTAATGCAAGTTTTATGATCTAATTCTCTAAAACTCTAAACCTGAAAAGATCCTCAATGTGTAATCTAGTATTAACTCAAGATTAAGTAAGGTTTAAGGCTGGGGACTTATATTAAGTGTTTAGGTTGATCTCAATTAAATTCCATTTGAATTTAATTATTGGAATAAATATTATTCTCATGTCTGAGGAATAATTTTATTCAGGATTTATTGATTGCATAAATTAAATAAATATTTATTCCAAGGTAATTATTTAATTATGTGAAGATATAATATATATTTATTAAAAAATTAAATATTTATTTGGGTATTTGATAAATGTTGAGGGGGTATAGTGGACCAAGATTTTGTCTAATGATAAATATTAATTTTCAAGATGGTAAAATAATATTTATCGTTGCTCCAGTTACCAAACATCATGAGAAAATAATATTATTTTTATTATTCCATGGAATGATGTAATATAAGGTTTAATATATTATTTAAGGGTTTTTGTACAATTAAATAATATTTTAACCTTAACCCTAACTCTATAAATAGATTACCATTTATATTATGTAGAGATTGATAAAAATAGAGAATATTTGTGCATAACAAAATCTAGAGTGCTCTCCCAAGACCAAAGAGATATATTTAGATTCTCCTTCCTACTCTATCTTATCAAGAATGAGAGTGAAAAGATGATTATTCAAGCCTGAATGGATCACTATAATGATCAACAAGAACACTACAAGATAATTGATCTGTCATGCTAGCACCCGGTAATACATTGGCATTATTTGGAGATCATAGAAGCATGTGTAGATCAATACTAGATGGATTATACACTTGGATCTTATATGAGAAACTATAGTTGACCAAAAAGGGTTTTAGATGATCAATATATTTATCAAAGAAAGATCTCAATACAAGGAATATTTTATTCTGATCTATTTAAATTAATTAAAAAATTAATGTGAAAAATATCTTCTATTAGTTCTGATGACCTTATTTATCAATATTCTTTGGGAAAAATTTGTTGGTCATGACATTTTTGTATTGTAAAATTTCAAAGGATCCATCAAATATACAAATTTTTTACTCTGACTCAACCTTGATAAGTTCCTCCACTGTGCTCGGAACTAACAAAAATTTCCTGAACATACATATTTTCATGCTCCTCCAAGTGGTATATCTGATCAGAATGAAATGATCTGATTTGTTCATTCAATCAATCAAAACCCAGATAGAATCATTACCCTGAGGGTTATGAGGTAACCTAATGATGAAGTCCATGGATATCTCTTCACATTTTAAATTGGGTGTAGGAAGAGGCTAAAACATATCAGAAGGTATATAATTCTTGTATTTAATCTGGTGATAGGTATAGCATCATGAAAAGAAATCCACTATGTCATATCTCATACCTAGCCACCAGTATTAGCACATCATGCCTTATAAATTTTAGTGGTACTTGGGTGGACTTCCTACTATGAGTGATGGAAATCATTTATTACCACTCTCCTCATGGATAAGGGGATCATATAAAGATTCCATAAGCAAAAAATACCCTAAAAGGGTAGAGACCACTCACCATTGGACTACCTTCCATATATAATTATCCCAGTTCATGGGTACTCCACATAACCTACTTTCCCTTGATTAATAAGCTCAAAAATATAATTCGTTAGCTAAATAGTAATAAGAAATATATCTTCTTACTCTTACCTTACCTCTAAATGCATCAGGTTAAAGAGACCCATCAAATCCCATTCATCATTAGACTCTTTCAAATCTTGAGAAGGTAACTTTCTACTAAGAATGTTAGCAACCACATTCTCTTTTTCTATAATATAGGAGAGGTTGAAATCAAATACCTGTAAATACTCCACCAATATAATTTGTCTAATATTTAAGTATTTCTCATAAAAATATATTTCTCAAAATATTATGATTTGAATAAATCATGAATCTCTCCTAAAAAATAGTGTCGCAAACACTTAAGAGCATGCATAACTGCTATGAGATCAAGGTAATTGGTCAAGTAATTTTTATCATTTGATCAAAGTTAGAGAGAACCATAAGCTGCCACATGATCACCCTATCCATCCTTAGGTGGAAGCAAGTTAGGTTTTGAATCAATCACTACTTCATATCATCAAAAAATATTGAAACTTAGGACTCCATGAAAATTTTACTCATTTTTTGGTGAGAGAATTCATAGGTGATGTAATCATGGATAAGTCCTTCACAAATCACCAGTAATATCCTAATAAACCTATGAATCTTAATATCTCTAAGACATTATTTGTTTCCTCACAAGACACAATATTTATACCTTTTCAAGATCAACTGAGATTTCATGTTCTGATTACTGATAACTTAAGAACGTGAATTATTAGTTTCAAAATCTTTACTTTGATGACTTAGAATAGAGTCTATGTTAACACAAAGCCTCCAAAGTAATTTTCAGAATATTTTCACGCTCTTATATAGTTTTTGAATAAACTAGAATGTCATACATGAAAACCATAATGAATTTTTTTAGGTATCTAAGAAATATTTGGTTCATAAGTATCATAAATACTATTGGAGCATTGATTAGCCCAATAGAAATCACTAACTACTCAAAATGACCATACCGATTTTTAAAATAAATCTTATTAATATCAGGCTCCCTTATTCTGAGTTTATGATATCCAAATCAAAGGTGAATCTTTGAGAACCACCTTTCCCCCCTTAAATGGTCAAAGTGGTCATCAAAGTGGGGTAGGGGATATTTATTCTTAATAGTCACCTTATTTATCTTTTTATAATCAATTAAAAAGAGAAGATTATTGTGAACTTTCTTAGAAAATAGCATCAAGGAAACCCATAGAGATAAGCTATGATGGATGAATCCCATTTATTCCAAGTCATCGAACTAAATATTTAGTTTTTTCAATTCTACGGGGCCCATATGATAAGAAGGAAACTAGATCGGCTATATTATAGACACCAGGTTAATTGAAAAATAGACTCCTCATTTTGGGGGTAAACATGAGAATTAATCTATAAAAACCTCAAGAAACTCTATAACCATAAAAGGAATCTCTCTCCTAAAGTTACCTTCATCATCCTTAACTATAATATATAGAATTTGATATGTTAATTTTATAAATTTAGGAATATGTGGCCCTAACTGACTAGACTATGAGTCCTTATCACCTTGAAACACATAATACCTCACATTGGGGATGGTAAAGGTCTCCATACACTAATATCAACTGACATTGACTTTAAATTTACTCATCTAATCCATCATGATAATGATGTCAAATAGATCCATCTCTAGGATAAGAAATTTCCCTGATAGATCCACTTCTAATATGGATACATCACATGAAGGATATCGTAATCCATGATCTTTCTTATTAGCATGAGGTTTCAATATGTCCATAACATAAGGAATAAGATCATATGGTAGTTTCAATAATTCCATGATATGGGTAGATATAAACAAATGGGGGAACCTATATTAAATAGATAATTAATTGTAGATGATGCAATGTGAAAAGTACCTCTCACCGCTATCGGTCCTACCTCAATATCTATAGGAACTTTCTCTACTACATGAAACTTCCTCACCTCTAAATAGGCTTGAATCCAATCACTATATTGAGGATCATTCCTTAGTTTAATATGACCATATGAGGAACCAGTCCTACCTCCACACCCATGAGATCAATGTTATGCTGACTTACAGGCATCAAACTTTGTTATGGATCCTCTAGGAGAATGAGAGTCGGTATCGCTTCAAGGAGAGGATTTTGATCTAAAATTATGTAATATGGCATAATTTCCCATAATTATGACAAGAATTAGGGACTACTACTCATGATGGATTCGTATTCTCAGTATTTCCACACTAATAACAGATAATAGGTCCACCAACTATAGTTTCCAATGATAAAGACCAGGACAGATGCCCAAAGTTGCTGCCAATTCCCCTTCTCAGTTCTTGTTCTTCCTCTTATTATTTAAGGGACCATTGTAACTTCCATCATGAATGGAAGGATCTCCAATCTACCTTCACTATCAGGGCTTAATCCATGACCTCAAAATAATTTTGAAGATTCAATAGGAATACTTAAGATCATATTCTAGGTTGAAGGATAATTTAAAATCATTTAACCATTCATTTATCATCTGAAACCATTTTAGGGGTGAAATAAGCAATCTTAGAGAACCATTTTTCATATTCCATAATAGTCTGGTTGCCTTTCTGGAGGCACAAGAACTCCTAAAACTTTTCCAGGGCCATTGTATCTAGGTAGAACTATTGGGTAAATATCACCTTTAAATCTTTCCATTCCAAGTTCTCATGATAATTATCCTTAAAAACTAAATCCAACCATTTTTGGTTGGTAACATAAAGCATGAAAGTTTTATGCTTCACTTTAATGGCCTCTTGAGTCTCAAGAAACTCACAAATCCTCTCTATCTTTTCCATCCAATCCTCTGCCTCTTGAGGATCATTGATTCCTCAGAAGGATGGAGGCTTATGATGGAGGAATTAATTATCTCAATATTTAATGAGACTCATACATAAGACAACCTCTTTGGCATGGTCTAGGATAATACCCACTCCTTGATCCATAGCTTAAACTATTTGTTCCATATCTTCTATGAGATTTTGATCCACTAAGATATTATCTCATATAAATTTATCCACATATCCCTCTATAGGGTTCAAAATAGGTCTTATAGGATCCATGATACTATATAAAATCAAATAAAGAAGAATAAATACATTAAAACTAATAAATAATATCAATTCTAACCATAAACATTTTATCATAATATGTTAATCATTCAAAACTATAGGATTAAGGGAGAATAAAATCAAAACAAACCGTTCTTTTTTAAGTTTTTAGGCCTGGGTGAATGGTCTATAGCCCATACACAATTACCAAGAAAACATTATAACAATATAAGACCAACAAGGATTTAAATTTATTTAAAAATAATATTATGTTCAATGGCATACCTCACATACAACATCGAGCTTAAACAAACTGTATAATAATATTATTTAAATGTGATCATTATAACCTAGTCATTTAATTTGGATGTATGAATAGTAGTAAAGGAATTATGAAATATATTTATAAATTTCTTAATCAATGAAGTTTTTTTATTAATTTTTAATAAATAAGTACTCATTTTTTTAGTAAATTAATTTTATGCTTCAAAAATACATTTTCCTTTAAAAAGGTTTTATCAAATTTTGTGCGTAAATATTATAAATTAATTTATGCCAATTTTATAAGTTATATTTGATAAAAAGGATATAATTTTTAAAATCATAATTGAAAAATTATCTTATTTTTAATTTTGGTAATTTTTCTAAAAAGATTGATTTTTCAATAAATAGTGAAAAATATCAATTTTTTAAAAACTATCATTTATTTTATTAAAATAAATTAATTTAAAAGTATCATTATATTTTTTATTTGGTATTAAATTTATATAAGATCAATTTGATTTAAAATAATACAATTTATTTCATTAGTATCATCATTTTACATGATTTTGATATAAGTTAATTTTTAGGCTTAAAACGTATTTTTCTAAAAACTATTTTTTATTGCATTTTATGCATTTATATTAAAATAAATTTCTCCCACTTATAAAAAATTAATATTGAAAAAGTTATTCCATATTTGGAATTATTATGTTCAAATTTGGTAAATTGACTCATTTTATGTTTGGCCACTATGAATAGAAACTATGGTAAATAGTTATAACCACAATAAAGGGTAAATTGGGTTAATTGAGGTTAAAACTAATGTGAAAAGGCACTAAAATATACCTAATACTATTATTTTTCCTATTTAATGAGTTTAGTTTTTTACATCATCATCTAATTTTCTAATTTATGGCCACTTGTATCCTTTTTTCCTTTGATAATGACCTATGTAATATTTTAAGCAAAGAAAAATACAAAATTCCACTCTTTTTATTTTAAATTTATCTTATATGTTCACATAGGGATAAAAATAATTTAATAGAGAATATTAAAGATTATTTTGATCATAATTAAATTATTTATATGGTGGTAATTTATTATTAATTTTTACTAACTATATAATTATCTTAAACATTTATACAACGTTGACATAATGCTTGTGCAAGCAGTGGAAAAATCAAAGTAAATAATTTTAAAAGGATTAAAAGTAATGTATTTTGGAAGAATTATGGTGACACAAAAAATTTTATTGTTAATAATAATTTATTACTTATGTTAAAATGGATTATATTTTAATTTCATTGTTGTAATTATTTCTTTAAAGTTAAATTGTGTGAATAGTTTTGAAAATTACTTTAATAGTTTTTATGATGAATAATATTTTATTAAATTATTTAAAAATCATAAATATATTTCAAGAAGGAAATTATGATGATAAGTGGAATATAATTTTATATATTGGTTATTTATATTATAATTTTCACCTTATAAGTAAAATTTTAACCCTTTAAGATTGAAAAATTCATTATCTTAGTTAAGGTTAAAATTGGTAAACAAAGGAGTTAAACCAAAAGATAAGGTTTAAAATACCACTTAAACCAATAAAAATTTTATTGGTTAAAGGGATTTAAAACATATAATATCTTAGATTTTAAATTCTAGCAACATGTTTCTAATTTCACATGAAAATTAATGTATTATATTTAAATATTTTTATTAATTTCATGTGTGTCATTTCCTTCACTATAAAAAGGAACCACATATCCTCTCTTCAATGCCCATCTTGAGATATTTCACTTAACCAAACCATTCAAAAATATCTCCCCAATATCCATAGTAAATTTATAGAGTTTTTTTTCTTCCCAAAAGATCAACCCTATGGTTCTTAAGAGGATATCTAAAGGATATCTTTCAAAGAAGAGGTAATCATCTTAACCAAACACATTCATTTTTCTTATTCTTTTACCACATTCAATTATGTACAAGCCATTAAAATATAATAAAAATATTATATACCATATAATGGGTTCTTATTATGTTTATGTAATAATATTTATCCACAAAATACTCTATCAAATGGGAAATAAAACCATTACTCGTTTGTATGGAAGACTACCTCCTCACAAACTGATGTAAGTTGTTTTCCATCACTGCCTCACATGGATGATCATAATTATGGAACTAATGAAAATATATGATATTTATGAAATAATTATTAATTTAAAATTTTAATATATCATACACTTACTTACCCTTCCATCTGTTAAAAAATGATAACGTTACTCGTGCGTGTGTGTGGACTACCACCTCCACAAAGTGATGTGGTTCATTTAACATGTTTGATTTTCATGTATGATTATAAATATATATATATAATGAATATTTATTATTTTTATATAATTATTAGTATTCTATTAATGATATAACCATGATCAAGATATATGGATCATAGCTATCGAATCAAAACATGCATGAAAAATGAAGTAGTTAATGCCCAAAACAACGATAATAATAAAAGTTTGTTAAAAAAATGGGTGATAAGATGTTATGATTTGATCATATATGATATTATATATATTTATATGGTTCTATTATTCAATAATAATAAATATAAATTTATTACATTGGATGTTAAATTACGTTCAACTAAGTTGAAGCATGAGGTAATGGATTTTGTCCCAATTTTCACTCTATTGAGGCATATTTGATACTATGTACCAATTTTATTTTATGTGTGGTATATACAGAACCTTTAATGTATATAAAATTAATATATATTTATTCATTGTAATTAAATTTTTAATTTAATTTTACTATTTTACGGGGTTACAATTTAAAAGTTACCAAATAGGTAAGAATTTATTTTACAGTCTCATTTTTTGGGATTGTTTATATTTTAATAGAAGGAATATTATAATATATCCTTAATAAACTTCATATATTTTCTTATACTATGGATATTTAATTATCTTCCATGTTTTATTCTTAACTTTTCCTCTTTTTTCACTAGAATCAAGCAAAGAAATATTTAAAATAAAAGCTGATCTCATTTCTCTTTTTAATCGAGTATATTTTTCTTATATGTCCGTATTTTTCAAAATTATTTTAAAAAATACATTTTTATTTACCTAAATTATTTATTAAGGAATATTTATGTTATAATTTAATTTTACATGGTTTTAAAGGAACATTTATAATTTTTTCCAAAAAGGTTCATTTTTTATTTTCTTTATAAAAAGTCACAAGGAATATTTCTTTTTAACATATACATTGTTAATGGATTTTCCCACCACCATAACTATTTTATGTTATTTATCTTATTCTATAATTTTCCAATGAATTTACAAAGAAAAATGTTTAATGAAAATTTATTTAAATTTTTTTTCTTATATTTTCTTCTATTATTCAAAATACTTGATTTTATTACAAAAACATATATTTCTAATTATTTGATTGTCATATTTTATCTCTTATTAATTTCATGGTCATTAAATTTATTTTTAAATATTCACTTTCTTATGATCATATTTCATTTTAAATTACATTTCTCTTCCATATCCATATTATTTGTATCATGGGTATGCTTATTTCTTAAAAAGTATACCATTTCTATATACAGTGTTTTACTATTAAAGTTATTTTATTGACTAGGGAAATATTGATATTTTTTATTCCTTACTCAATAAATATATTTATTGATAAGGGATATTTTTTATGAATTAAATTTATCATTCAATATATAATGAATTTAATGTACGTGCTATTATGTGTGGGGCATGATTATAGATAGCCCCTTGATGAATCGATGTGTCTCATGAGACAAACCAATTGGGTATCCTTATTAAATGAGTTTTTGGTGTATACCTACCCATATAAAGCCTTGATCATGACGTCCCACATTATGAATTTCCTTTATTTTGAATTCAGTTATAATTATCCATGATATTACTACAATGATATTATCCATGGATGCATTTTATTCTCAAGTTATTAATTAAATGTTATGTGTATTTAGTTATCTACATTTCCATATTAATTATGCATTATTTACTCATGATAGATTCTATTGTACGCAACCATTACTGATCATTTGATCTCAACCTTAATTTTTTTCCTTTCCCTGAGATATGAAGAATGAATCTTTGAATGAGCTTCAAGGATGCAAAATATTTACTTTTACTATTTTTTATAATTTATTTCCAATATAAAATGGGAATCGTATATATATCTAGTTCTTCAAGACTACTAAATTGATCGGTTTTTGGTGATTTTATCCCTTATATCTTATTATAATGTAAAAAATAGACACTAGATTTGGGTTACTAGATTTGGGTTTTTTACAAGTAACTCATGGTTAAAAACCAAAATCTATTAGCCCTAAAAAATCTTGGAATCTCAAGGCTCGGTACTAAAAGTGTTGGAAAAAAAACAATTCATACTTACTTCTTAAGTTATTATTATCCTATCTCTTGTTAACCTTAACTTATCCAAATATCATAAACCAAAAATTAGGCTTTCATGCCATTTTTTCACGGCCAGCTCAGGATACCCCAAACTCGAGCACCCAATCTAGTCTATGGCAAGGCTCGAAGGGAATTCATGATCCCCATGGTCTGAAAACTAGTTCATGGTAATCAATAAACTTTCCTTGGGAATGGTTTTTCTAATAAATCCATTAAAAAAGACCTAACTAAGAACTCAACGTGACCTCAGTATGACCTTAGCACAATTTTACAAGGAATTCATCTAGACAAATTAAATGATGTTAACAACCCATCAACCAAACATAATATAAATTACATCTCAAAAAACAATTATAATCAAAATATAATATAATCACCCATATTATAACCAAAATATGGTTCAAGCATACATATACAAAAGATGAAGGGGATGTAATCTAAATCGATGATATAAGATTATAAAATAGAAACCAAAACTAAAATATAACAAAACACTGCTACCCATATCCATGTGACTTAAGGTCTCACTCCCACCCTGTCACTACCAACATCCCAATATCCACTAATAGCAATACCCTCTTCCTCCCAATGGTGCCTTTCCTTTTCCAATATCTATAAAAACAAAGCCTATATACATTTATTTGGTGTATGTAGGGTGTAAGAACAATTATCCCAGTAGTATCCCACCAAGTGTTCCATGAGTAACCTTTGTTAAAAAAAATAGCATGCTAGTGTGAAAATATAGCACATAAAAATACTCTTAATACTTTTAAAATTAATGAGAATATAAAATCACTTTAAATAATTTTAACAAATAATGTAAAAGGGAATGTGAATAAGAAATCCAAAACAATCACCATGGGAAACTCTGTAAGGTAGCTAAGGTCATGGGAACCCTAGGATCCTCCTATTATCCCATGGGTGAAATAATCATATTTAATGCATCTATGGTTTGATAAAGAGAACATTGTCTTGTCCTATCATCATAGTGACATTAATCTAATGACACCAATAATTTTTAGTTAGTGTGTCATAATCCAAAGATAGGTAGGGAATGTCATGTCTAGTGATATTTTTCCTAGTATTCCCCCTAATAACTCATCTTATCATGTGTTATCCCCTTTTAAAAAGTTATAATTACATTATCAACCCCATTATATGAATCCATTTCATTTAAATCATACCCTTCATCAAATACATAAAATTTAGTTTTTTTTTTCACAAACAAACATGCCTTTAAAACCATTTTACTTATCCAAATAAAAATAGAATCATTTAAAACAACCAATGCGCATATAATAAGTATTTAAAATAAAATAAAATTCTTAAAAACATCTTAAAACACTCTTTGAAAATAATTAAGCACTTAAGATTTGTCAAATAAATTTAACTCTTGAAACCACCTACCTTTATATAGAAAAAGTTCTTACCAATGGTGTAAGTCCATAAGAGAAGGAGGAATAAGATCCTTATAATCCAAAAGGAAGCCCTAACATCAAAACCCAGATCATTTAATTTCAATTAAATAAAACTCTAGGTCATCATGGATATAGAGAAGTATGAAAACCATGAGTGGAATGAGTGTAAACCAAGAATGATAAAAGGAACCACTTAATTAGGGTTTTCGTGAAGAACTTAGATGGAAAATACACTTGAAATTGACTCACATATAGGGATAAAAGGGTCTCAATGCATGAGGGATTGGGATGTTTGAATAGGAAATAAAATAGGGGATAAAGGGATTAAAATTAATAGAGGGTAAAGTTAATTTTACATTGTTAATGAACCCAGAAGAACGGGTCATGACATAGCCTACCACTATCAAAATTTGATGCATATATCATCAAGTAGAACCCCCACTGCCTAGTTTAGGTCAAAACATGACCTATGTTGGTTTTAGTTAGGTGTACCTCCCATTAAAATCAACCATAATTATCAAGTTGAGTCATGGTGTGACTCACCTACTAGAAAACGTAAGGTCCCTCTTCTTGATATGGGTCACGACGCGACCTCCCCTGGTTGTGACACAACCCAACTATAGTCTAGGACTATAACTTTGTCTAGGTTTGGTTGTATTGTGGCCTCCCTTTGTTATGGAGAAACCCAGCTGCAGTCTAGAACTATATTTTATCCAAATATTCCATAAATTCTATAAAATAAGGTAACAAAGGAAAAAAGAAAAAAAATTAAATGAATATAAAAATTATGTACCATAAAATGACATTGTGGGTGTGACAACATCAATATTCAAGATATTTCCTACGTTTGCAGATATAGTCATACAATTTCATCCTCAAAATGGACTAGTTATATTCAGTGTAAGCTATCATTGATTTCTTCATAAATAGAGTTGTATTCATCAATGTTTATAAAGAGTGTGTCATGTTCATTAGTGAACAAGACCATTGAATGGGTCAGAGATGTGTTGAACCCTTATCTTCTATGATGATTAATTTGATGCTAAGTTTTTCCAAGGTATATTAATTGATGTTATCCAGGGTTGTAAAAAAGTACTTTGATGTTTTTCTTGAAGAGGTTATAATGCTACCCCCTCAATGTGAAATCAAGTTTGAGATAGATATGTATTTGGGTTTCACTCTAATATTTATGTATCTATATAGGATATCACCTTCTAAGTTTTGGGAGCTTCATATTTAGTTTATAACCTTCCACTAATAGGTTTTATTCATCCTAGTATGTCGCCTTGAGTTGATTAAGTCTTATTCATAAAGAAAATAGATAGCATTTTATGACTGTGTATCAATTATCATTGCTTGAATCGAGTGAAAAGAAATAATTTATAGCCCTTTTATGGATTTATGATCTATTAAATAAACTTAAAGGTGTTTTATAGTTCTCTAAGATCAATTTTCAATTTTTATATCATCATATGTGGGTGAAACATGAAGATATTCTAAAGACTTCCTTCAGGTATTTCTATGGGAACTACAAGTTTTTAGTAATTCCCTTCTGTTTCATAAACATGCTATCCATGTTCATAATATTGGTGAAATTTTCATTTCATGAGTTTCATGAATGGTTTTTGAAGGTATTCATTATTGACATACGTGTGTATTTTGAGTCTAAGGAAGATAATCTAAAGCATTTTTGCATCATTTTGGAGGTTGTTCGGCATCATTGATTGTTTTGGAACCTGTCTAAGTGTACGTTTTGGGATCATAGGGTGAATTTATTGGAAATTTTCATGTCTCAATGGGGAGTAGTCATGTATCTTTTTAAGATCAAGTTGGTTGTTTCTTGGGTAACCCCCAATAATTTTTCAGAAGGTCAAAGTTTCCTTGAACTTGTAGGCTATTATAGGAGTTTTGTGCCTAATTTTTCTTGGATTTGGACTCCTCGGATCACCTTAACTAGGAAGGATCAAGATTTTGTATAAACTAACCAGTTTCAGGATTCTTTAGAGTATTTGAATAAGATTTTGGTTATTTATCATATACTTTTTTTCCAAAGGAATGAGTTGTGTTTGGGATTTTTTTCAATTATTTACACCTTGGCTTGGGTTATATTCTGATATAGTAGAGTAGAGTTATATACTATGATTCTTGATGTTTACAACCCCATTAATGTTACTATGATACTCATGGTAATTATCTTTACATAGTTGTGTTTTCCAAGAAGTTTTGGCAACACTATATCATCAGTGAATTCTCAATGGTCTTCATGGATCACAAGAGTTTTAGATATATCTTCTCCTAATATGATTTGAACTTGTAATAGTAGTAGTGGATGGAATTATTATAGGATTATGAATTATATATTTCTTATACATCCAGGAAAGAAAATTTAGTCATTGATTTGATAATTATGAAGTCACATGGTGATGCTATTAGTGAGTTTGGGTATTCTTGGAGAGTGATGATGGAGCTTTTAGTGATGCATCTTGATATGGATGAAGTTGATGGTTTATTTTTTCTATAATAGATGACCGTTCAATCATCCTTGATGAATAAAGTAGAAGAATATCAATTAGGGTATTTTGAAGTTAAATTTTGGTAGGATCATTTTGTTTTTGGAGACTCCCCTAAGGGATAATTTGAGGATAATCAACATCAAATGTTTTTCTAAGGGAGTCTCTTCATTCCTTTGATGATGTGGGAAGTTCTTCTTCATGAGTTTCATAGCTCACCCTTAGTAGTGAATACTAGAGTGGATAAGATTTATCAGTCTTAAATGGTCATTATGGTGGTCAAGGATAAATAGATATGTTGTGGAATTTGTATCTTGATGTTTGGTCTACCAAAAGGTGAAGGTTGGGCATCATGTTCCTGGTGGGTTACTTCGACCATTGAATATTAATCAGTAGAAGTGGGAGGAAATTTTGATGGAATTTTTGAATGGATTACCTCAAGGTAAAGATAGATATGTGTAATATATCATATATGTTATGGTATATACCTTTAAGTTTTGTTTTAAACCTCTTTTTTTGGGTTTCCTTGTCTTTAAACCTTGGTGGTCGAGTCTCGTTCGGAGACGAAGAGAATTTATTGGGGGAAATGACCTAAACTTAAGGGATGTATATTCGTTTGAATTAATGTAGTATGGGTATAAATGTTTTAAATTAGAATATGAGGGTTTTCCATGATTTTGGAAGTATTTGGAAGTGATTCAATCCTTTTTGTGGAAACAAATCTTAAGGGGTAGGTAATTTACATTCCGTGTACTTGTTACATGATGTGTAACTATCATAAAACACATGTCATGAACTTGTTCATGATGTGAAGTGGCTACACATCATGAAACTAGTTCACATCATTAAATTCTCTATTAGGATAAATATTAACCTGAGGGGATGCATTTTTTAGTGTATCTCATTAATCGAGAAACACATGATGTAAAAGGATTGCATGTCGTGTACTTCTCGGATCCAGTGATTTTAAGCTCTTTCATGCATATGATATAATTCATTACTTCATTGAATCCCTTTCCTCTTGACCCTAGGGTGATTTATAGGATATTTTTGAGTCTCCCCTTCTTTTTTGAACATCTCAGTCACACATCTAATCCCTAGGGAGTGGTTCTGATTAGGTTTTCCCTTCTCTTCCATCATTCCTTGTTGTGGCAGTGAAATATTTTGACCATGGTTTTTATTTGTATTGATCTTGATCTGGTTTGATCTAAGTTCTTATTGCAATCTTTTGTGCCTTTTTTCTTATTGGTGTTACCCATTGTAAGTGTTTTTTAATTTTTTGGTTAAAGGTAGGGGTCTAAACCTAACCATATGGTCTGTTTAATTGTCAATTATATCCAATATTGTGATTGCACTGACATAAAATGTGTTCTAATTAATTTATTAATTGATTAATGTTAAATCATGGATTGGAATATTGTTTAGATCCCTTTGGATTTAATTTTTTTTCAACTTGTCTTATAGCTACCGTTGGGTGAGAAAACCTTTGAATAATAAAAACTTGGATAATGGTTTAAAGTGTGTTTAGTATAACATAATATTGTAAGTGATTGCTTGATATAGTGGTAATAGATTATGGGTTATATATATGACTGTTGAATTTGATATATAAATGAAAGTGTAATTTAAAGATAAATGGTAATTTTCATAATTAACCATTGAGGCTTATGATGTGATATTATGATATCCTTTCTATTATGACATGTTGTGTTCATACTAAAATTCTTATATATAGGGATTTTCTTAGAGGCCAAAATGATAATATAGCGAGTTTTTCTTAGTGATACATGATGAAATTCTTATATAGTGGGATATTCCTAGTGATACATGTTTCAATGCTTATATATCAAGTTATTCCCAATGAAACGTGATGAAATTATTATATAGAGGGATATTCCCAGTGATACATGCTAAAATGATTATATAATGGACTTTTCCTAGTGATACTTGATGAAACTCTTATATAGTGGTTTATGCCCAGAGACACATACTGAAATGCATATATGTAGGGCTATGTTTGGAGGCTAAAATGATTATATATAGGGATCTTCCTGGTTGTTTAATATTTCCATGGTTTATGGTTATGGTTGGAATGGTTATGATACATGCTCAAATACATTCCGGATTCATGCTGAAGAGGGTTAATTTATATATTATATTAATTAATTAATTAACTCACATATTTACCGATTTTTGTATAAACTTATTATTAGACTAGTTTTTTTAGACATGGTGGTGTTGACCTACTTAGTTTTAATCACATCCTATTTGGGCCTCCTTTTGGTACCCAAGAAGATTACATGGATGTATGTTTGGATAAGGGCAAGGGACCTTATTGTTGGTTGTTTCTTGCAGGATGGGCTAGAGTTGTGAGATGGAATCAACATGGGGTTTGGAATTGGTTATTTTGATTTTATTTTGTGTCATCTAATTCTTTTATTTTTATTGTTTTCATTTTTACATTTAGATTCATCTCATCTTGTCATTACATGATTCGTTATTATTGGTTTATTGTTTCTCCATTACTTTATAGTTGTGTGGTATATGGTTTTCATTGTTCTTCATTACTCTGATATTATTATTACTTGATTATTCTGTTTTTTTTTACTCTATAATAAGGGGTATAGTCTTCCACTATACTAATCACACCCCCACTACTAGTCAAAATCCTCTGATATATGGGGAGGCATGCTTGAGGTCCTATAACCAACTTGATTTGTCCATGTGAGAGGGTTCCAGATCAGGGGACATCACAAAGTGGTATAAGAGGATCATGTTTTTCTTTTATGTTTCTTTACTATTTGGGAAAGGTATAAAGGATACTAATATATGTTAATACTTTGTAATGATATTTTTCATGGGAGTAGCTAACCCATGTACCAAGGAAAATCTGATTTTATGGGGATGGGATTGTTGTTCGTGATTTTTACTTGTTATTGTTGATGTTATTTCACCCTGAGTGATCTGCATGTTGTGTGATGATATTATTTCTTTATATTTACACTCATGGACTGGTATGGTGTGATATGAGTATTCATGCATCATGATAGGCACATAGGGATATATATTTACATGCATTGTTCATGATGGGGACATATTTATTACATGTGATATATACTTTCATATATGAATTGTCAAATAAGATACCTATTATATCTAATAAATGAAATTGAATGAACTAATAAATGCTAAAAAACTTTTAATCCATGTTTAAAGAGACCAAGATAAGTGGTTATATATTTTTTTCACCTATTTAGGTTAACCTTATTGTTATATCCAAAGTTCTAAGGAGTGTGTTTATCTTGTAGAGAAAATGTATCCTCTTCATCTTCAAGTTGATCATCAGGAGAGTGGAAATTAGCACACTCCTAACATATTTGATTTGGATATTATTGTAGCTTCTAAGGATCATATGGATGTTTATTTTTGTGAAAGCTTCTTGAGATTCATGTGATCCAGGTAAAGGGAAACTGTTCGCATCATGCCTTCAATGTATGAGATGATAAGAGGGTTTCAGCTGCAGAATCTTTATACTTTCACTGGGGAGGGTTTCCCTCAATAAATCAAATTCTAGATTGAGTAAATCCATATGATCTTCAAGTATCTTGAGACACCCACAGGTAGGAGTGTGGAGCTTGTTGCATATATGCTATGTGGACCTACTAAGCATTGGTGGGACATTCTAGAGAAGGAAGGGTAGTAGGATGATTTATCTTAGAAGGAATTTGAGGAAAATTTATTGATCCACTTTTATCCATAGATGTTTAGGGATGATAAGGATAAACATTTCATGCATTTGATATGGGAGGGAATGTTAGTGATGAACTACGCTGAACGTTTCACAAACCTATAATGCTTTGTTCCATATTTAGGAACTGATGATATCTCTAGGTTAATACATTTTTAGGATGGGATTCACTTTGACATCACGCGACAGGTGAACATATTTCACTTGAGTAGCTTTTATGATGTGATGAATCAAGCACTCATCATGTAAGGAAATCTAATATAGGCCTTGAGCCTCATCTAGGTTATTTTATTAGGACGAACTGGGAGATCTTCTTTTAGTGGAAAGAAGCACCTCTATGACATTTTTCACCAAGGAAATAGTGGGAAGAGTATCCAAGTTAGTGGGTATCCATCTCAGGAGAATGTTCTATTATAGTGAAATTATTGTGGTAAGTTGGACCACAAATGGCCTCAGTGTCCATACCCCACTTTGGAGTACCATGCTTGCGGTCAGTTGGGTCATATTCAAAAAATGTATAGGAAATTATCATAGCATAGCAGTGGAAAGGGATCGACATAGGTACCAGAGTCTAGAAAGGACTCAGAAACTCCTTAATAGACCAATTTCTATATTTCCATGGGATGTTCATGTTGAGGTAGGGGATGTGGTACCCCAGTTTTTAGTGATTCCATTTGGTTGTTTTTTCCATCGATACACCATTAGGAGTTTGGTCAAATAATATAAAACATTAAAAGGCATGTTCTCTAGATATCTAGGGTTACCATTTCTTATGGGAACCATTTCTAATAGAAATGATAGGTTTAAATTTGAATCTTGGTATGGATTGGCTTGTTCTATACCAATATCATACTGGTTGTTACCAAAGAATTGGATCCTTCATCCTTTTATGGATTAGTTTGTGGTGGTTTTATTGATGAAATATTAGTGTACTCCTAGTCAGTATATTATCATGACAAACATCATGACATCATCTTGAGTGCATTGAGATAGTATCACCTTTATATTGAGCTAACAAAATTCAGTTTCTGGATTGATAAAGTGAACTTCTTGGGCCACGTCATCTCATAGGAAGGGGTGTTACTGGACCCAAATAAGGTTGTAGTCATGGTCTCTTGGTAGAATCCCAAGAACATCTTCAAGATTTAAAGCTTTCTGGGTGTAGTAGGTTATTATGGGAACTTTATCTAGGGATTATCCCATCTTGAAGCACTTATGTCTAGGGTGACCAAGAAAGGGGTGAAGTTTGTTTAGTCAAACGCATGCAAGGTATCTTTTTAGGAGCTAAAGATTAGGTTAAACTACACACCTATAATCACATTACCTATTTATGATAAAACATATATCATGAACTGTGATGCATCCAAAGTAGTACTTAGAGTGGTTATAATGAAAAAATATTGAGTGGTTGCTTATGGCTCTAAATAGTTGAGACCACATGAGAGGAATTACCCTACTCATGACCTTGAGCTAGTTTTAGTGGTGTATTCTTTGAGGTTCTGAAGACACTATATTATAGGAGAGAGGTTTTTGGTGTCCACAAAACACAAAAGCCTCAGGTACATATTTTCTCAGTAGGACTTGAACCTTCAATAAGGGATGTGGTTGGAGTATCTATAGTCTTTTTGACTTCGAGTTATCTTAGAATGGTTGAGTAATGTGTGGCTGTTTCAAAATGAATCTGGTCCTAAACGGCCCAAAAAATCCCTCAAAGGATTTTACTCATAAATCTCCCCACCTTCACGAATGTGTCTTTCTCACAAATGTCCTGACCACATGGAGTAACCTCTACACAACATCAATACCGAGTCGTGGAGGAATTCATGCCGCATAGAGGGTTGAAGGTAATATCCTCAAAACACCATTTAGACTCACAAATTCTTATCCACTCATGAAGATCATAAATCTTTTTGAAGGCCTCCAATCATCATGAAACTCACATTCCTATAAATACTCCCTTAATTCTGATTTTTTAGGGGACATGTGGCCTTACGCCTTCTGAAAATCACTCCTTGTTAAAAAAATCACCTGAGCTTCATTAGTGAGAGAGAAAATGGATACCCCAAGGTATCCAAGATTCACAAAACCATCTCTCTTGTTTTCTTAAGAGACTCCACCCAAAGTGGAGATTCCTTTCATGAAGGATCATTCCCTTCATTGAAGAATAAATCCCCCTTGTGGAACATAAGGCTTCACGAGATGCCTTCTCTTTATGAAGACTAACCTATAGGAACTAGGAATTTACTCTGACGTAGGATCACCCTATTTTTAAAATAATACTTCTTCATGAACCCTCAGTCCTTAGTAATTCCCTTGATATTTATGAGACACCTCTCCATGAGGCCCTAATATTCTTAAAATCCCTCTTTTGGGCCTCTCCATGGTGCCTCCCTTTTGCTGACACCCTTTTGTAAAGGTCAAGCACCTGGGTCCCCTATACCAATCCAAGTTTAGTTCAGCTAAACCTTGAGTCCCTACCTGACCGATGACACCCACTCCTATTTCTTCCCACTTCACTTTGAGTGTGGCATGGACCCCCATCCTACCTATTTCTTCTAAGAATAGGTGCCCTAAATCCCATTGCTTCTAAGAATATTTACCCTAATGTAGGTCTTCTAATTGACCACTCTTCTATGGTAGTTCCAATCCCATGACCTTCCCAGATGAACATGAACAGTGGTCACATAAGCCCTAGGGGTAGAATATTTGAGGGAAATTGTGCACCTGTCATGATGGGGATTCCTTATGATGAGCCTCTTCCCACCTTTACATGGTTCTCCTCGAGGTGATATTCCTATATACATCAAAGATCCATGATGTAAAATTTCCTTATTCCACGTCCTAATCATATGGTGTTAAACTAAATGATAACTTTTGTGCTAGATGATGTAAAATTACCTAGTTCCACATCCTAGTCATACGGTGTTGAACTACATGACAACGTCCAAGCTGCATGATGTAAAACTACCTAGCTCTACATACTAGTCATATGATGTTAAACTATATCAAAACTTCCCCATCACATGAAGTAAAACTATATCCTTACCCTACATGCTAAACACAGGATTCCCCATATATGATTGACATGGGATGACCCCACACCTCCTACCCTATGTAATAAACATGGGATGCCCTGTGTATGAATCACATGGGATGACATATTCTTCCCCATCATAGGATGAAACTTCCACCTCATAAATCTTCCACTTGTAATCCCCACACTCATCCCCAAAGAGTGATACTCTTTCAATGATACCCTCCCACTCATGATCCCTACTCACGCCATCACCACTCCTAGCAGTATTAGGGAATATTTTATGCACAATCCCCACACTATAACTCATCGATGCAACTTTCAAGACATGAGTATCCTTACCATATGAAGTTAAACTTCATGGATTGGTCATGTCACATAACCTTAAACCGCGGGATTGAACTACATTATTTTTTATCCCTAGCTCCTAAACATGGTATGTAGGTCACCTCCTTGAGGTTCAATCCCAACATCAATAAGATCAGGTGTGAAATATTCTCTCCTAGGGATTCACCTCCTAGATATTCCTCAAGGGTCGTTCTGATCCAATGGTAAACTCAGGTTTGACATCTTTCTTACTAGGGATGAACCTCCTAAATCCACCTCTATGGGGAGTTATGATCTATCCACTATAGATCCACCTCCATAGATAATTATGATCCATTCCATCGATAAAATTAGGTGTAATATCTTCCCTCTTAGGGATTCACCTCTATGATCCGCCTAAATGGGTGTTATGATCCAATGGTAAACTTAGTTTTGATATATTTCCTCTTAGGGATGCACCTTATGAATCCACCTCCATAGGGAATTCTGATCCATCCACTCTGGATCCGCCTCTATGGGGTGTTATGATCCATTCCATTGATAAAATTAGGTGTGACATCTTCCCTTATTGGGATATGCCTAATTGACCTGCCTCAATAGGGAATTATGTTCAACTCATCCAATCCCCACAAGATGTTAAACCTATGTCTGATCGATCCCCATAAAACATTAACCTTATTCCCATATCTGCAAAACATTAAACTCATGCCCTAGTCTATAATAACCACCCCATGTAGAATTTTGGGATGCATGATATAAAAATCCTTGGAAGAATTACACCCCTGGAATTAAATACTATGTGATTGACATAGGATTCATTGGGTTCTATGCCTAAGATGTATCACATGATATGCCCTTCAAAGAGGAAGATTTACAGGTGACCAAAGTACCTGATGTCCAGATATTCCCAGATATTCCCATTGTGACTACTCTCCTAACAAAATTTTACTGACCCATTGATACGGATTCATCCTAATTAATCTTCATAAACTTCAATATGGCACCAGGAATGAGTTTCGCAAACATGACTCAAATATTTTAGGGAGACACAGACTAGGAAACGATCTCCAAGGAATAATCCATAGAAGGAGGAATTGATATCCCATCATCCTATTTTTATCAAGGAGAATACATTACTAATGAAATTGATGAAATCCACCAGCCTTTGGAAAGTGGTAATGTAGGGAAATAAGAATCTGTGTATGCAATAATGCGTTGGTGCCCCGGTAGAAGTGTCGGAAATAGAAATGGTGAACCCTATGTGAAACTCTTCTCCTCAAACATGGGGACTTATATCATCTAGGGAATGAGTGGATTATAATTTAACCAAATCAATACATTCATCACTAGGTCCCACCAAGAAAATATTAGTTCCAACATGAAACTCACATGTGAATTGGGGAAGATAGCATTGGGTATCCTTGGTCTGCGACATTGTCAGCGTGGATCCCTCTCCATCTGTGGAAGATTGGATGACATTGGGGCATTGTACATAATATTTCTTATACCTATACTAATGGATGAATCCATATGAATTACAAGACCCAGTCAATGGTAATCCAACAACCCTACACCAGCAAGAACTGAGGTAGGAGAAACATTGATGTGATAATCCCACACAACCATGCCTCTACCACGACTCCCCACTCATTTCCTGCTACTGAGAACCCATGCCCTTTCTCACCCTCTGAGGTCATCTAGAGGAGGTTGATCGATACCCCCATGCATCGGTACAAGCTGTAAGGGGTCATTCCCACTAGGTACATGGCCCACTAGGACTTGGAGGTATCGACGCCTAATAAACATCTTTTCCTCTGAGGATCACATAGGGGGAAACCACCCACCATTTCGACAACTAACCACTTTAGAAGTCTCTCCCTAGAGAATTCTGATGATTCTATCCCTTATACCAAGTAGTTATGGGATTCTCAAGTCACACCTACCATGACTACCACTCAGGAGCTACCTAGGAGGGCTCCCACTAGGCCTCATCAATGCCTGCACTGATCGGTCTCACAGGTCTAAGAGAAGGTGAACTTCATCCCCGCTCCATCGGTCCTAGTCCAAAGCACACGACATAGATATCAGGTTTAAACCCTAGATAATTCCTAGTAAGGTTAGTCTTCTATAGATCATGTGGCCGCTTCCACTTTCAGTGTATCCTACTAGATCCTTATAATAGGAAAACAGGGATCCATATTTTCCTGATCAGGTTTGAGACCCAGCTGCCTCATATACTGGTCGGGTTGACTATTTCAATCGCTAGTACCACCAACAACCATTATGGGACATCTCGTGAGGAGGAGAATTAGTGTGGAGGTCATCCCCATGAAACTATCAGCTAGAACAAAGTTATTCACCACTTAATTGATAACTGGAACAGATTTCATCCCCACTCCTTCAATGATGGTTAGCATAGAGGTCCTCCCCATACTATCACTAATCAAATAAAATGTCCTCCATACTCCAACACCAACCAAAATGTAGGTCCTCCCCATGTTTCCACATACCAGTGTGGAGGTCCTTCCTGTACTGCCAACAACTTATAGCATAGAGGTCCTCCCCGTGCCACCACCAACCCGAGTGGAGTTCCTCCCTACTTCATTAGAAACTGGCGCAGAGGTCCTCCCCATGTCGAACACTTACCCTTCCTTAAATAATCATCCCAAGGTAGGAGGGATAACACTCATCATCAGAGACATAACTTGAAAAGTTCCACATCATCATTGACCTCATGACCTCTTAAATTTTGAGGTAATGGATGACTAAATGATGGAACCTTCACCCTAGATTCTAGAGTTGGGGGAAGAATCCCAATAGTTGAGATTCACCATCCTGGAAGTTAATTTCCATAGTATCCACAGATCCCTCCATAGATACCTATAGGTTGAGGATGTTTTAGATCCCTTCCAAGGTCTCACAATACATCCACCTCCATCACCGCCAATTTCCCTCCTCTCTACCTCCACATAGGAATTTGGGGATATTTTTGGGTCTGGTCTGGCTCCTTTAGACGATGAGCATTTCACTAAGCACAGATGAAAATTTTTGCCCTTAAACATGAGGTAGTGATGAGTACCCCATCCTAAAAGGATGTGATGATGAGTTCGTCACTACCCCTCGAGAGATGTTACAACATGCAATGGACGTTTGACTCATTCAGTGACCCCTCTCCCAATAAACTAGTAGAAAAACTAGTCTTTATCAGTTTCGCCCCCTATATCCTGACCCATGCTAATTGGGGATTGGGTCAGCCAAGAGCAGGACCCTTCCTCTAAGAAAGAGGGATTTTTGTAGGCCTTAGTTTCCTATGAGCTATCAGTGGTGTTCTGGAAACCTACAAATCCAAACATTAACATCCTAGAGTCCTTTATAGAGGACCAGGTAGTGTGTTTCTTCCAAATTATCTGGGTGATTTTTCACCACCTCCACGATCATCATATGGCCTATCTGGGGATTCATGAGCACCTCAATGAAATTGATCAGCGGTGAATGAGTTTTGATATCATGGATCTCCTAGTGGGTTATATCTTCACTTCATACGATTAATACCAGACCCTTCAACAGACTTTCATCAAGAGCCACACAGTGCTCAGTGGAGTTATGGAAGAAGTTTATCTATACATATAGATTGAGGGTTTGGGATAGTACACTAATCTCCATTATATCCCAATGTTATGATATTGTGGCCTATCTGCTGATCAAGAAAGTACCCCTTTGTCTATCGTCATGGTGAACATGGTTATCCCCGAGCTGCATGAGCACCCAAGGAACAGGGGAACCGATGCAGGGTATGATAGGGAAGATCCAACTCAATGGGAAATATAGCACTAGGTAGACCCTCCAGTGGGTGTCCTCAATTATCAATAGAGGTAGACACTCATCCTTAGGGATCCCTTTAATGATTCATTGTTGCATGCTCGTCATAGCATCAACAAAGGAAAGAGATATCTTGAGCACTCTAATCCATTCAAGGCTGCACTAAAAGTAGAGAAGAAACCTATAACATCTCTCACTACTTTTCTAGAGGCCTTGGAAACCCAACAGGTGTCCATCATTCCTGATATAAAGTTTTACTCGGTGTGAGTGGACAATATCTGAGCACCCCCAGAATTTAAAAATATGAGCTTCACCCCATTCAATGGGATGGGTGAACCACTGTAGCACTTGGAACACTTTATTTCAAAGTGTAGACCTATGTTGGGGACCCCATAATACCAAGAGACTACTAAGGTATGATGTTCCGTTCAGACATTGTAAGGACCTATGTCTATCTGGTACAACTAGCTGCCCATAGGGTCCATTTCTAGCTGGGTGGACCTTTACAGAAAGTTCCTCTATCGGTTCATCTATACCTTGTGCAAGACATGTATTTCCAACCTCTTCATGTGAAAATAGAGTCTTGATGAATAAGTTGAGTAATTTTTATCCTGGTGTAAAGTCCTCACATATTCACTCAACATGCCACTATCCCAGGAATAGCTGCTCACGATGTGCATGGGGAATGTTAAGAGTGAGATGGTTCCTACCCTAATCATATATAACTACCCAGGTGGATTATATGTGTTCTATAAAAAGTATCAACATTTTGAGGATGATTTGTAGTAGGCTAGAAAAAATTCATGCCCATTTCCTCTTCTAGCTCCTTTGAGAAGACCTTCAAAAGTATAGATTTTCATTGTTGTGCATGCAGAGGTCCCTAAGCCAGTAGAGTTACTGGAACCTTTTCTATAAGGGAATCACCAAGTGAAACAACCCTAACAAACATATACTTTCTCATCACAGAACTTTCAGTAACCACCTCACCAAGCACAACCGCTTAGACGGGATAATGTGGCTCCATCCCCCCGCCAATGCCAGGCTCCCAGAGTACCTTTACCAGACATAAGAAAATGTACTCTTTCAGGGATTCATAGGTCCCAGGATACTTCCTATGTGCTCTAGAGAAAGGGATTCTAAAGTTTCCAGAATGAAAAAGGCCCCAGGAAGTTGGGTTCATTGGCCTCCCAAACATTTTCCATACCAAAGAATCCTCAGAAACACCATCAAAGAATGATACATATTCAAATATTGGCTCCAAGGCCAAGTGGATCGTGGAATATTCAAGTAAGGAGTCATTCTGGCATTGGTAACCCATTTCTCTACCAACCCTTATAGCTATTGTGAAAACTCTCATAAATGGAAGTAGGTTTCTAGTCACGGGACATAGAAATATGATGAATGTTTGGCACACAGGGCATTTACTTATGCCCATAGTATTATTTGTAATTGTATAAGAAAACTTAGACCTCATGTGGTTGTCATGATTCCTTTATCCTCTACCTCGGAATCTACATTGTAACCTTCCAAGTCTCATAAGAATATGTGTTGGCGGTTCAAGGGAAACCAGAGTCCCCCGTCGGTGTCGAAGCCATCTCGCACTCTCGGTGAATTCATGCCTCCCAAGTTGGTAGATGCACCCAGGGTCATCCAGCACTAGTTGACCCCACTTATAAAGAGCAAGATTATGTCTCCATGAATTTATTCGATCTACTATACTGCTTCATAGTGCCAAATGGTGATTATTTCTATAAAAACAACTCAGGTGCCTCTGGCCGATGCTCTCAAAGGAGAAGTCGATGACATGAGAGATTCTAGAATTCCTAGAATAGTGCCTTGAATTGGGTTGTGCATTCTACTGAGACCATACATCAAGTTTTTCATAAATCTCATCAGGTATTTTCCTCCTAGTCTACTTCGTCTGGTGTGCCTCTATATCTAAATGTGCAGATGATAGTGTTAGTTGACCGAGTATCTCATCCGTGACTACACTATGATCAACCACATCTATCCAGATATAGGCCTCATCCAATAGAAATTTAGTCTAAATTTTTTCAGATTAGGTCATCTAGTCAGTAGAAGAATATTTTCAGAACTATTCAGAACCTATCAGTTCATCCAACTACATCTATCATTCCCCTTCCAAAGAATGACCCCTGCGGACAAAAACATGCCCCTAGAACAGAATTACGATGTGTTGAATTACCTCACTAGAATAATCATGATGATTTCAATACTTAAGTCCCTCCACTTGTTAAAGTAGATTCATGATTCCCTTGTATAATCCTTTAAAATTCCACTCTAGTTTGAAGTTGAGGTAGTTGTCGTAGAGGCCTACTATGAAACGTAGGCCAAGAAAGAGGAATGTTAAGCCATTATCTTGTTCTCTAGGGAAGATGAGGGTGTCTTAATATAGGGGAACATACACCTAATTTATATCACATTCCATTTAAATGAATTTTAAATCTTCCACTGCCTCATGAACACTGGCTCTAGGATTAACCTCATCCTGACCTGGATTCCCCACAAGTTGGGACTGATAGAGGAAGATATAACTCCCTCCAACCTGAAAATTCAAGGTTATGATAAGAGTGAGAAGAAACAGTGTGTAAAGGTTTAGTTGAAGACCTAGTTTTGTGGTTTATTATCAATAACTGAATTCATGTTATTCTCATAGGATTCTACCTATAACGCACATCTGGGTAGGGCCTAACTTCATTTGCATTCGGTAGTCCCCTTCTTGTATCACCAATGTCTCAAGTACTCCCTCAAAAATTGAGTAGGGGTTCTCAAAAGTAATGTTTACCCCTTTGAATATTATGAATCCCACTATCTATATGTCGGATACTATAAGAGTGAAAGGAATTAGGTTCAAACTGGCAGGACTAAGCACATCAATGCTCCCAATGATCTGATAGTAACCGCATTCAATCAATGGGTAGACTTGGATGATAGATTCATCCTCCTGATACATAGGTTATAGGACACAATTACAGACCTAGGGGGATGTTTCAGTATCTATATAAAGAAGTTTTTTATCATCCCTAAGATAAAGGATCACTCGTAGATTTCCTCATACTCTTACACTAGTTAGGTTCAGGTAATACCAAATTCCTTTTCCCCTATGACGTATGGAGAATTTTTACCTATGTATACCAATTAATGGAATTCCTACATGTTCTATAGAGAAAGATTGAATTGGTAGAAGATAAACTGACTTTATTACTTTGAAATCAAGCATGGACCCTTTGGTTGGTGGCCATATGGAATTGGATCAACAGCTTGTGTTGCCATAGTTTTAGTAGATCAATAACCCTTAGTGAGTATTTTTTGTCCACCCAAGAAATTTCTAGTGCTTCCCCTAAGTAAAATAGCCTAGAAGAGTCTCCTCCTCCCACTGATTCCCATGTCTTAGATAAATAATAGGATTTGGAAGATACCCCACTTTCATTTTAAGAGGGTTCCTCCACCACCATTGATGAGCTAATCCAGGTGAACCATGGTACCAAGGAAGATCTAAGGCTCATGTTGATCAGTGTATCCATTCCCTCATAAGAGTATAATTAGTATGTGACCTTCATAAGATAGCACTGTGATGTACTTTCATGGAGCTATGATGAGATTCTAGGGTTGGACCCTCAGGTTGTCATTCACCATATTAGCCTCCTAGTGAGTAATTGTGGGTTCAAGAAACCTCCTAGAAAAATTTACCCCTCCCACGGTGCTATGTTCAAGGAAAAAGTTGATAATCATATTAAATACAACTTCAAAATGGAAGTATAGTACCCCAGATGGATAGCCAAAATCATCTTGTTCAAGAAGAAGAATGGGCATATCAGAGCTTTAATTGACTTCTAGGACCTCAACTTTCATTATCTAAAGGATGATTTTCCCCTTCCAGTGAAAGATCTATTTAATGATGATATAACAGGGTTCCATGACCTCTACATTATAGATGGATACTCTGGGTACAACCAGATCTAAATAGCCCCTAAGGATGAGGATTTCACCACCTTCAAGGAACTGCAAGGTAACTTCTGCTATTAGGTGATGCCCTTCAGATTAAATAATTCAATATCCACTTATCAGAAATTCATGCATCACATCTTCAATATAATTCTAGTTACATTGGTGTAATTTTATGTGGATTAATTTGTGGTAAAATATCACCATCATCATAACCATCTCAAAGACCTTGAGAAAATGTTCAGCTTCCTCTGATCCCAACATTTGAAGACGAACCCCTTGAAGTGTGAATTCGGGGTTACATATAAGAAATTACTTGACTTCCTTATAATATATAAAGGAATTGTGATTAACAAGGATAAAATCAAGGCCATCAATCATATTCCCCATCTAAGAAACCTCTGGGAGTTGTAAGGCCTTCAAGGCGACTTAGCATACATACACATATTTATCACAAGTATGGTTGGAAAGTGTAATCCATTTTCAGGTATCATGAAGAAAGGAATTGTTTACCAATGGGATGAGGAGTTCTAGACCAAATTTGAGTACATTAAGTAGTACCTTTTACAACCTTTGTTTATGATTCCACATGTCTTAAGGAAACCTATGCTCCTCTACATGACCACCCTAGAATGCTCCCTTGGTTCCCTTATCACACATAAAAACATTGAGTACATATAAAATAGTTTATACTATATCAATCACATGATCCTCAAAATGGATACCAGATACTACCCTATCGAGAAGAGCTGCTTCATGCTAGTTTTTGTAGTGAAGAATTTGTGGCATTATTTATAGCATTATGAGATATAACTAGTATCCTAGGTGGACCCACTTAAGTATCTTCTCAATATCACCATGCTGGAAGGATGTTTGGTACACTGGGTAATGATCCTTAAATAGTTTGATAACAGGTTTTTTCCATAGAAATTCATTAAAGGGAAGGAAATGGAAGATTTCATGGCTTCCCATATGACCCTTGAAGACCTATTATCCTATTAGTGGATCAGGTTATTCCATGTTGGCATATGTACTTTGATAGTGTATCTTGAAGCCTGACTGGTATAAGTCTCAATAACCCCAAGCTCAATAGAGTAGGCCTAGGGATCATCTTTATCTCCCCAACACAAGTTGTCATCGCATACTCATTACTTCTATCGAAAGGTTACGCTAATAACAAGTCAGATTATCAGGCTCTCATCACTGGTCTCAAGATATCCCTTGATATTGATGTCCCATACCTTCATATGAAGGGAGAATCTGAGTTAGTTATCAAATAGATCAATGGTGATTATATCATTAGAAAGTAAGAGCATGTGCCACTGCTGGAATGTACCCACCAGCTAATGTCCTAGTTCCCCTCTCTACTAGAGGTGACCTGCATTCCTCAGTAATATAATGGTCAATTCGATGCCTAGGAAAGTCTGGTTGTATCCCTCAAAGAACCTTGCTAGGATGAATTTTCCATCCATGTGGTGCACTAGAGGTTCATCACACCCACCATTTCAGATGATGATGATAGGTGATAGGTAAACCAACTAGTTGTTGGTACTTTTTATCCAGGACCCTCAGGTCACCCCACCATAGAAGAAGATCCCATTTGGACAATTCCCTTCATCGATTATCTCTATAATGGAATCCTCTCATCGGATTGAGCTAAGCATGAGAGAATCTATAGGCAAGAAACATAGTTCACACTCCATAGTGGGACTAACCTTGATACAACTCTTTACATACATGGGTTTGATGGTATTATCCTCCATTTCATCCAAGGAGAGGAGATTCCCCAAGTTATGAAAGAGGTCTGCATCAGGTCCTGTAGTGCCCATTGAGTGGGATTGAAGCTATCCCATTGGATTTAGAGGTTGGGATACTTCTGACCCACCATGGTCCATGACCACATCAATTTCACCAAGATTTGTCACGCGTGTCAAATCCACACCAACTTTGTGCATTGGCCACAGAATTTTCTCCACACCTTTAAGTTTTCTTATCCCTTTATGGTATGGGGACTCGATGTTGTGGGGATATACCAACCAGAAATAACTTTCCTATGTAGGTTCATTTTGATCAAAATTGAATTCTTCTCAATGTGGGAAAAAGAGATTCCCCCCATGGAAATCAAATCCTGGTCCGTGATCAAGTTCGTGAGCTCCCACATCATCCATTGATTTGGAGTTCCTCAATATATTCTCACTAATAATGGCACTAACTTCTGGGCTGCTAAATTGAAGAAATTATATGCTAAATATCTAGTCCAACCATACTTCTCACTACCACATGTAGGTGAATGGGTGGATTGAGGAATTCAATAAGACCCTCTCTAACATATTCTAGAAAATGGTGGGCCGAAATATGAAAATTTGGTCGAACAAGATCTCCAGTGTCCTTTGGTAATATTAGACGATGACTCGGAATTCCACCTCTGTGACCCCATATTTTCTAGTATATGGAATATAGGTTGTTTTTTCCATTGAGGTTCAATTTTCTTCACTCTAAATAGTTTTCTATGACCATCATATGCCAAATAAATGTTATAAGTCCGTCTAGATAAGTTATAATACCTTTAATAGAATAGGATACAAGCCTTTCATAATCCATAAAGGCACCAAAATAGGATAGCGAGAACATTCAACAAGAATTTTCACCTCTTCTCCTTCCTCCAAGGTGACATGGTATTATCTCTCTGAATGCTGATGATACCTGATAATAAGACAAAAAAGTTAGAGCCCAAGTGGGAAGGACCTTACATCATTTATAAGGTCTATTCCAATGAATCATACTCCTTGATCACCATGGATGGAGAGTATATCACACCTCCCACAAACACCAAGTTTCTTAAGAAGTACTTCACATTAGGGAGGCTATCATCCTAGATACATGATGTTAAAATGAATAGGATCATAGTCCAAGATTTATGACCTTAAACTAATAGAACCCCCATGGTCCAAGATCTATGAACTTAAACTAGCATCCCTCCTATGGTCCAAGCATCATGACCTTAAACTGTATGAAATTGGTCTGATATTTAAGACCTTAAACTAATATCCTCCATATGATCTAGGTAGTGTTAACTCAAACCATTTGAAACTGATCCAAGAATTATGACCTTAAACTATTTGTATCCCCGATAGTATAAGTTTTGTGACTCTAAACTGTAAAGACTAACATCCTCAATGCATGAAAATAAACTATGATCTTACCCCATATACAACTAGTATGCCTCTTAATGTGAGATGACTTTACCACATATAAAATTGGGATGGCTCATCCGATAAGTATGAGAGGGTCAAAAACCTTACCTCATATAAAACCAAGATACCTCATGTGATGTGAGATGAACAAAAAAATGTCCTCAACACATGATGTTAAACTATAGCCTTACCCTATTCCCTAGACATGGGATTCCCCATGAAAATTGTGGGATTCCTAAATTCCCTCACTGTAGAGGATTATCCATAGTTCCGGTGTTGGTTTTCTACCACAGCGTGTTCCATAACTACATGTGGCTTAATTAACATCCTTGTGGGATACATAGAGATGCCTAGACTTCCCATATTTTAACCCATATTCAAGTTCATCAACTCTTTATCCCCTTGGACCCATTTATGGTACAATCATTATGACCTTAAACTAAGTACAGTTCATCTCAAGGTATGCATGTGGGTAATAAGACTCCTTGGTTCCTTTTATGTTGGGTCTTACCTCTTATGTACCTCAAAAATATCCTTTAGAGAAACATATTCCTAGTCCAATCATCATTACTTTAAATTTTTATCCAACTTCACCTTGGTCCAAGTATTATAACCATAAACTATGTGTCATTTGTTTCCTATTGTTTGTGTGATACATGGGGCCTCCATTGGCCTACCTTTCACGTCAGGTTATACCTCATTCATGCCACAAAAATACCCTAAAAATCCCCTTAGTACAAGAATCAGGACTTTAAAAAAAATTCATGGTCAAAGCATCATGACCTTAAACTATATGCAACCATCTTTAGGATTGCTTCATGTGGATTAGGGCCTCCTTGGATTAATTCATGTCGGGTGTTAACTCTTTTGTACCACTTGAACATACTTGAATCCCCCCTCCACAAGGTCCAAGAATTATGACCATAAACTATTTGCAATAGGTCTAAGATCTATAACCTCAAAGTAGGAGCCCTGGTCCAAGCACTATGACCCTAAACTATGTGCATTCACCCCTCATTCTCATGGTTTATTTCATCTCTGGTGTTTCATCAAGACTATGCCTCTATCCTCTTTCGAAAACTATGTGTGGATTGATTTCCATCCTCATGGGATACATAATGGCACCTAGACTTTCTATATCTGATCCCAATCAAAAATTGACTACAAACCCATCTAATACCTACACTTCTATTACCCTGAAATTCTCCCACGAGCCTCCTTTTTAGGTATAATCCCCTTTTATTTACCTTGGACTGTTAGTAGATCTAGATTACCTCATGATCTAACGTGAGTAAGAAAATAATGGTCAGATTGATGTTCAATCCCCACCAATGTCCTCATAACATGATGTTAAATTGTAGCCTTACCCCATATACAACTGGAATGCCATTAATGTGAGGTGATCTACCCCATATCAAATTGGGATTCCACATATGAAAAATATGGGATGAAAAAATTCCAATATCCTCAGTATAAGATGTTAAACTATAACCTTACCATGTGTAAGTTTGGGATACCTCATACCCTAATATGAGAAGATTCAATATTCTTGTTCTAGATGGTATCCACCTTTCGGCATCGATCTCCTACCACGCCATTTTCTAGAAATACATGCAGCTTGATTCAAATCCTTGTGGGATACATAGTGATTCCCAGATATCTCATCTACTACTGGAAATGGCATTTTTACCCATGGTTCTTTACCAACGGTTTGGTTAAATCATTGGTAAAGATGGTTTAGGGAACTCTTTCCCAATGGTTCTAATGAACCGTTGGGAAAGAGTACCCCTTTGCCAATGGTTCTAGTGAACTGTTGGCAAAGGGGTGTTTAAGTCACCCTTTACCAATAGTTTTATGAAACCGTTGGGAAAGGGCGGACTCAAGAACCCTTTGCCAATGGTTTTTAAAAACCGTTGGTAAAGGTTTCCCCAAAACTAGTCTGGCCACTGCTATTCTCCATTCTTCACAGAACCCTAACTTCAATCGGCGCTCTGCTCCTCTCGCGAAGTCCCCCATCAGAACAGGTGAAAAACTATCTCAATCATCTCAAATCAGGTATTTTATTCTTTATACACATATGCTACCTTGTTTTTATTGTTATTGATCTAATATTTTAGTTTTAAGTTTGGATTTTGATGTGATTTCACCGTGAAAAATAGGGAAATGAACCAATATTTTGTTAATTAATTAGTTTCCCATGGAATATCATTTGTGTTATAATGTCAATGCTAAAACCATAACGCAGCGTTCATTGTTTTGACCTTTATTTAAGGTATTATTAAATTATTCTATAGGTAGATTTATCAACCTAATAACATAAAATTATTTCTAATTCTATATGAATATTTTCAACATATAGGTGTCATTATGATACCATTCATACCATGTGGGAGTTCTTTTTTATAAAATGAAACCAATGATTTATGGGTCCTCATTTTATAAATTGAAACTACATAAGGGTTATAGCTTCAGGGAATTCATTGATTTTGTGGGTTATACATTCCTAGGGAATGGTTGAAAACATAGAAGGTTACATGAACCTTATTATTAATCATTGATCGATGAATCAAGAAGTCATTAGCAAGATTAATAGTCATAAGAGTTAATAAAACTCTAGAGAAAATTACTTGTATGGGATATTATATACTTGGATTCATAGGGATGATGATCCAATAGAATGTACTAATTGGTGTGAAACTATGATAGTGAAATATAGAGCTAGAACACATTTGTTCATGTGGCACCTATCATGTTGTTAAACTATTAAAATGAATTATATTTGTTTGGTAGAATTTTTTTATATGTGATATGTAAAATGACATTCATGGGTTATTTATAATTTATAACGGCCTAAATGTATAGATAATACATAGTTTTTCTGGTATAGGGGGGATTACATTACAAAAGGACCATGTCATTTAACACCAATAATTAATTTATTTTTTAGATAATATTACTATTTCCAATGAAGTGTGTGACTGTGACTAGAGAGATCATCACACATACATCTAGTGTAAATCTATTTTAACATAATTTCAAGTTGTTTCATTCTCCTCTATATTCATTTTGGTGCCTGGTAAAAGTATTTTTTGGCTACATCTTCAACTCATCTTCAATAGTGGGTTGAGTGTGCGCCTTGGGATGAGTTATCCTCCCTAGTAAATTAAGAACAAGTAACTTATAATATAGGGAATTTTCTATAGAATGTGTACTAGTGAATCCTTTCATTTGAGGGATCATAACCAAAAAAATCAATAGAATATGGTTAAAACATTTTATTATAGCTCGTGATGATATCAGTTAGGAATCCAATTCATTCAGACAATGATGCTGATAAAACCTATTTATAGGTTTTCATTGATCCCCAAAAATATTCTAAGGATTTGAGTGTGTGATAGACCCATAGGTAATAATACTTCTGAGGCATTTCATTACTATAAATTAAGTATAATGTCTTAATATCAAGATACTTAAAAAATTAAAAGAATTCAATAATTAGGATTGAATTCCCTGATTTATCTAGATTTATCATAGGGTTCTGTGGTAGTAGGAAATTATGTTTGGTTAATGCTGACATGCCAGTAGGAGAATCTATGCTATTTCAAAAGAACTCATCTATTAAAGGTTTGACAATTCCCCTTGGACAGCCCATACCCCCTGGACAGCCCCCCACCCTTGTTGACAGCCCGCCCACCCCACCCCGGACACCCGCCCACCACCCCCCAGACACCCCCATCCCCTCGGACGCCCCCACCCCTTGAAAAGCCCCCCCCCACCCCCTTGACACCCCCGACCCTACTGGACAGCGCTGCCACCCTCGTGGACAGCCCGACCACCCCCCGTGGATAGCCCGCCCACCCCCTGGACAGCCCGCCCACCCCCTGGACACCCTAGACCCCCTGGATAGCCCCGCCACCCCCATGGGTATCCCTCCCACCCCCTGGACACCCTGTACCCCCCGGATAGCCCCACCCACCCCCTGGACACCCCACTCACCTCCTTGGACAGCCCACCCACCCCCCTGGACTCCCCCTACCCCCTTGGACAGCCTGACCACCCCTGCGGACAGCCCGCCCACCTGGACACTCCGACCCCCCTAGACAACCCCCACCCCCTGGACACCTCCGACCCCCCAGACGACCCCACCACCCCCCTAGACACCCCGCACCCCCCCTGGACACCCCACACCCCCTTGGACAGTCCCTCCACTCCCCTGATCCTCATCCAACTCCTCATCCAGATTTCCCTAAAGAAGTTAAAGTATAAAACTCATGTACTCCCAATAAGATCCTTAAGGATTATGTATTCCCTGATCCACTTCCAATATCTTACTGGGAAATCCTTGAATATAGGCATTAGAAATTCTGTATCTTATTTTCTTATATACACTGTATTTTGTTTTATTTCTTAATATGATTCTCATATAGAGTAATGTGTCAGTTATGCTTTTATATAAAGTAAACAATTTTCATTTACCTAAATATTTTTTTGATTAAACTTAAATATTATTGAATTGCTTTGAAATGACTTAATGCAATTTTTTTACAGAATGGACAGAAGTTGGATGTACGAAACTGATTGGATTTCAACTGATTTTCAAAATAATTTGAACAGCTTTCTAGATTTTTCATTTAACAAGGCTTCAAATAGTGGTCGCATACACTGCCCATGTTTTAATTGTGTTGGAAGACCTTGGTTGAGTTGTGAAGCAGTTAGCTATCATATAACCAAATATGGTTTCCAAAAAAACTATTATGTGTGGTATCACAATGGAGAGAAAATGGAATCTCAAAATGTTGATGATTCAAATGATAGGACTGAATTGGAGAGTTTGATATATGATCAGTTTCCATTTATTCGGCATCATGAGAAGGAAAGAATGTTCAACCAACAAGATTTTGATACAAGAACACATGATGCATCCAATGAAAATGATGATGTTGATAGGGTGAAAAAATTTAATGATTCTGCGATGACTCTAGTATATCGGCAATGTGGTAAAATGAAAAAGTTGTAATTTTTAATCTGATTGTTTCATGGGAAAACTATGTATGGGATTTCAAATACTGTAATTGATTACATTCTTACCTTCTTGAAGGACTTACTTCCAGATGATGCAGATATTCCCTCAAACCACTATATGGCATGGAAGTTAGTTGATGAACTTGGATTCTCAAAAAAAATCATGCTTTCCTAAATGATTGCAGCTTATTTTGGGAGGAAACTGCTAAAATAAATGATTGTATCAAATGTGGAACCTCCTGATAGAAGCCAAAAGATGATGGAACACCATCTCATGTGCCACAAAAAGTAATGTGGCACTTTCCATTGATACCCAGATTACAGAACCTTTTCATGTCTGATGAAATATCCGTAAAAATGCGATGGCATGACACCGAGAGAAAAAAGAATAATGAAGAGTTGGTTCACCCTACAGATGGATTTTTATGGCAGAGTTTTGATGCTCAATATCCTGAATTTGCAGCTGACGTGCATAATGTGAGACTGGGTCTTTCATTTGACGGTTTTAATCCATTTGGGCAGATGCTTACTTCGCACAGCACATGGCCGGTTTTCATACACATTTATAACCTTCCCCCTTGGTTGTGTATGAAAAAGCCTTACACTTTCTTGAGTATACTGATATCTGTACTTTCTGATCCCGGAAATGATATAGATGTATACATGCAACCTTTAATAAAATATCTTCTTTGGGATGTGGGTGTGCCCACATACGATGCATGTTCGAAAGACATATTTCAGATACGTGATGCGCTTATGTGGACGATCAATGATTTTCCTACTTATGAAATGATGTCTGGATGGAGAACAAAAGGAAAATTGTCATGTCCTGTTTGTATGAAGAATACTCGATCGAGAAGACTGAAATATCGTCGTAGTTTTAGTTTTATGGGACATCGACAATTCTTGCCAATGAACCATCCATATAGAAACAATTGTCGAAGATTTGACAATACCATAGAGAATGACGATCCACCTCAGCGTATGTCTGGAACTGATGTGCTTAATGAATTGAAAGATTTCAGTTATTCATTTGGGAAGGGTGTAATGAAATCTAGAAAGAGGAAAAATGCTTCCAATGATACCTGTTACAATTGGAAGAAGAAGAGTATATTCTTTGAGTTGTTGTATTGGTTAACCAACTTGTTACATCATTGCTTAGACGTAATGCACATTGAAAATAATATATGTGAAATGTTGCTTTCGATTCTTCTAAATGTCAAGGGTAAGACAAAAGATGGTTTACGATCTTGGCGTGACTTGGTAGATTGGGGGATCAGACCAGAATTGCATCCTATCTGTATCAGTGAAAATAAATGGAAATTTCCATGTGCTTCTTATGTGATGAAACCTGCTGAAAAAAATCAATTTCTGGAAGTGCTAGAGACTATTAAAGTTCCTGATGGCTATTCAAGCAATATATCAAAATGGGTCAACAGAAAAGAGTTGAAGCTGAAATCTTTGAAGACTCATGATTATCACGTCCTTTTGCATGAGTTGATTCCAATAGAAATCCATCATCTCTTGCCCAATAATGTTAGAGTCTCAGTTATTCAGTTGTGCTATTTTTTTAGAGATATTTGTGCTAAGAGGTTTTCCAAATCCTTCTTGTAAAAACTGTTGGCAGAGACACCCTTAATTTTGTGTGAGTTAGAGAGAATATTCCCTCCATCATTTTTTACATGCATGTTGCATCTGACTGTCCATCTTCCGACCGAAATACTTATTTTAGGACCTGTTGCTTTCCGTTGGATGTATCCAACTGAAAGAAACATGTTCACATTGAAATCATATATTCGGAACAGGAATTATCCCGAAGGTTCTATTGTGAATGGTTACTTGGCTCAAGAATGTATGGATTTCTGCGCAATGTATTTGTCTGATCTTACTACAAGAATAAATAGACCAATGAGAAATGAAGAAGAAAAATATGGGAAAATTGAACCCAGTTTTCCATCACTTCCTCAGACAGGAGGAATTCTAGGATCATATACATTTATGAAATTAAGCCTTGAAGAGCGAGAGATGGAACATCGCACAGTGTTGTTCAATTTTTATTTGTTCGATGAGTATATCAAGTAAGTTAATTGTACATGTATCTCTTATCTTATCTCTTGTAATTTTAAATATTTGTTAAACTATTATTATTTTTATCTACAGGGAACATAAAGAATTGATATATAGAAAGCATCGTTCTTTATCTTTGAGAAGGAAAGAGACTTTTCATAGCAAAGGGTTTTCTTCTTGGTTGAAATTGAAGGTAAAAATATTTCTGTAATAACTAAATAAAAATAATATTTAATTAACTTTAATATTTGTTTATATTTCAGGTATCGAGTTTTCCTGCAGACTCTGTTTCTGAGGAAATAAGAGCTTTGGCTTTTGGTCCTAATACCATGGTTCGTGCTTGTAAATCACTTGTGATCAATGGATACAAATTTATTATCACTGAAAGAGCAAGAAACATGAGAACACAACATAATGGTGTTATGCTAACTGCCACAACAGACTATTATGTTAGTTCATCGGATACTAGACCTCATTCTGAAAATGTTGCTTATTATGGAGTCGTGGAGAAAATAATAATTTTGGATTATTACTCGCATGGTCGAGTCACGATGATGAAATGTCAATGGTTTGATTCAATGACGAGGCAAGGCACCTTTATTGATGATTGTAGATCTCGATTTATTGACATGACTTGCACTCTTGCCACCGATGAACCATATGTATTGGAATCAATGGTGAAACAAATTTTTTATGTCAAATATCATCGTCATCCTAAATTCGGTGTAATTATTGAAGTAAATCCCAGACATGTTTTTGATGATGGTGATGATGAAGTTTACACTATCCCTACTGCAATTGGAAGCAATTTGTTTATTACTTATGATGACGCCAATAGCTCAATTGTCAGAGTTGATTGTGAACCCTAAGTTGTGGTGGGAAATATATAGAATCATACAGTTGTGTTCTCACCTACATGTTTCACCAACATCATTCAGAGTGTGTATCCTAGTACTTACCTTCAAACCACCATAAATGTTCTTTTACATCATGTTTTTTTTATCATAATGGTTTTTCTATATATTTTTTTGGGTTACACATTAGTTATCTGTTTCTAATTACTTCCATATTTGTTTTCTTTACAGGAAATGACACCCATTGAAGAGAGACGATGGAAAAAAGATGATAGATAATAATCGTCGCATGGTACAGATGGGTGTTCCTCCACTCATCCCTATTGTGAGTATTTTATTTCAAATATAAATATTTCAATTAACTTATAATATCATGTGTTTACTTTTGTGTTAAACTTTATCAGGATCGACCCCCTAGACGAGAGATATCTGACGAGGAGCCTGATATTGCTCCCAGTAGAGAGGCTGATGGTAGGAGGGGGTGGTGTCAGAGATAGACGATCATCTAGTGGTCCTGGTACTGAGGCCGGTGGTATGAGGACTCGTGGGGTGAGAGTTAGATGATCCACTGCCATAGATGTACCTTCTTCGCCCCATTTTGATCCTGGCGTGTCTTCAGGGACACACGGGATATTTAGACCTCTGATGTTTACACTACCAGTTGTCCAGACGTCTATGCCATCATCTTTTGCTTCTGGTTCATTATCTCTGAGCTATTATATTCCACCTTCTTCGACTCCTACTGCGACATAGTATGTGGCTGAGGAGAGTACACTGAGGGACACTCCACCTATACAGGATATTCCTTCATCTTCTGCACATCCAGTGACGCCCATTGATCCGAATACCATGGGTATATTTATATAATATCAAATTTTTATACCAAAATTTATTTTATTTTAAATTGTACTGATATTATTTTTCTTTAATAACAGATTCATCTAAAGATAGGAGGCGGGGGAGGGGGCGTACTCGCTTGCGTGTGGTATGGAACCGCCAGACACAGTTGATGGTTGAATACAATGTTGATGGACAAATGATTGAGAAATCTGGGCAGGAATGTCGGGGTTTTTTGGCGACGCTAGCAAAATACTCTGATATCATTCCGGTCATCCCTCTCTCTTGGAGACATCTGCCACACGAAGTCAAAGATAATGCGTGGGCACAAATATGGGTAAAAAATCTATTGGATTTAATGTAGTATTTTTTTGTATTTAAATGAACTAATCTATTGGGTTTCATCTTCGGTTTAACTTCCCTGATGGCGAAGGTGCATGACCAGTGCGTCTAAAAGAGTTAGGAGAGCTTTGGAGAGATTATAAGCATGACCTATATGTTGGCTGGTGTGAGAGAGTGGGTACGGAGTTAGAGACATTACCTATCGTGGATGACTGCCCGATAGAGCAAAATCGCCAAATGATTACCCATTGGGCGACTGCCAGATTTAAGGTATTAATCTCATTTGAGGTATTTAAATGAGAGTTTTAATATTTTTCATTAATATAATCTTATTTATTATTAAACATTATTTAGGAATCTTCTGAAAAAAAACAAAAAAACATTGATTCAAAGCAATACCTCCACACTTTGGGGCGCACAACTATGTCAGATCATGAGAGGCAGCTGGTACGATATAGTTGTTTATAATTTTTTTAGGACTTTCCCTTTTTATTGTTTCCTACTAAAATTATGTGATTTATTGAATATTGAATATATGATTATACTTTCACTTTATATTGTTTCAATTTCATTATATAAGCACAAGTTGAATATTGAAGGACGTATCCCTCGAGCAAAATTGTTTTGCTCAAGTAGAAGAAAAAAAGATGGAACTGCGGTAAATGAATCAACCCAAGAAAATATTGTAAGTTTTTATTTGTTTATTTCAAAGTTTAATATTTATTTTGAAATTTATTAATCTATTAATATTTTTAACAAGCTGCTTTAGAGGCTCTTGATTCCTAGGATCCTGACAATTTTGGGCCACATGATCATTTATATCAGGTTTTGGGAGAGGAGCACTCTGGTCGAGTACGCTGCCGACCTGGTAATAATATAGTCCCAACGAGGTATTGGTCCTCTCCAGGTATCCATTCTAGTACCATTGAGTTGGAACAGGTCAAGGATCATGCAAGACAGTCTGATAAAAGGGTCACAGAGTTGGAAGTACAAGTTCAAACGAGGGACAAAGAATTTATGAAACTTATGAAATCTTTATCTTCATCACTTCCAACAGAGGCTAGCACATCTTGTCAGACATTTATGTCATCGATCGGTAAATTATCCAATGCACCAGGCGGCAGCTCTAGTGGCGGTCGAGATTATGACATTCCTGGTGGTGAAGAGGATGCTGAAGAGGACGAGGGTGAGGATGAGGATGAGGACGAGGATGAGGATGGGGCTGAGGGCGAGGATGGGGCCGAGGGCGAGGATTGGGCCGAGGATGAGGAGGGGGGTCAACGATGAGCATGGGGACGATGACGAGGACGACGACGAGGACAGAGATGGCGGCAAGGATGAGGCCGATGATGATAGTGGTGATGGTGATGGTGATCAGGGGCAGATTGATCCATTACATTTTTGAATTCTGTATAACTCTATATTTTTGAACCTGGTTTTCCACTCTGGGGTTTTCCTCTGCTTCATAGGGATGTTGTTATCAGATCACTTTTTTGCACTTTATTCTTATTGTATGATTAGTCTTCTACCTAGACCTTTAGTATTCCTTGGTACCGTGATACCCATTTTTCTATTTTTTATTACTTAGCTTTCTTAGTTATCCATGTATTTCATGTTTATGTCATTTTCCCATAGAACTGCATTTTATGTCATTTATGGCTGATAGTTTTATGCCTGATAGTAACATGCGTGGAATAATCACATGAAAATAAATGTGCTTTTTCAAGTAGTAATTGTACATTATTGATTATGTTCTTATTTTTGTGATTTTGAAGTGAATCGTGTTGTTTTTGAATTTCCATTCTGTTCAGGGGATGATTTTTGTTTTAGTAATGGTGGATCTTCTGGGGGAAGAGGATGGGCAGGGGGGAGGGGAGGGGGCTGCTGGGTGAAAAGGGTGGGCAGGAGGGGAGGGGTAGGGGGCTGCTGGAGGAAAAGGGTGGGCAGGGGGGAGGGGAGGGGAGGGAAGGGGAGGGGGGGAGGGGAGGGGAGGAGGTTGTTGGGTGAAAAGGGTGGGCATGAGGGGAGGGGCAGGGGGCTGCTGGAGGAAAAGGGTGGGCAGGGGGGAGGGGAGGGGAGGAGAGGGGAGGAGAGGGGGGGAGGGGAGGGGAGGGGGCTCCTGGGTGAAAAGGGTGGGTAGGAGGGGAGGGGGCAGGGGGCGAGGGGAGGGGTTGGGGCAGGGCAGGTTGGAGGGGAGGGTAGGGAAGGAAGGGGAGGGGAGGGGATGGGAGGGGGCTGCTGGGTGAAAAGGGTGGGCAGTAGGGGAGGGTCAGGGGGGGAGGGGAGGGGCTGGGGCTGGGGCTGGGTAGGTTGGAGGGGAGGGGAGGGTGTCTTCGTTTCGGATGCATTTGGTTCTCAAAGTGTCTTTTTTTGTTTAAAATGGATGTGCTTTTTAAGTAAAATAAACGACATACAGAAAATAGACCAAACGCATTCGGATTGTTTTAATACTTTAGGAAAATGATCCATGGGTCATTTGTGACATGTAAGAGTCAACCTCGCCTCAATCTGAGGTGCGGTGTGTCCAGCACCACTCAAAGTGTCTCACTTTTCTTTGAAATAAACAATAGTTTAAGTAAAAACAACAACTGACATACGGAAAACGGACCAAACACATTCGGATTATGTTGATAATTTAGTAAAAGTATCCATGGGTCATTTCTGATGTGTATGAGTCAACCCCGCCTCAATTAGAGGCATGGTGTGGATGGTACCACTCAAACTGTCTCACTTTTATTTGAAATGGACAGGATTTTAAGTGAAAAAAACTACTGGCATATGGAAAACTGACCAAACGCATTTTGATTCTGTTTAAACCTTAGGAAAACGATCCATGGGTCATTTTTGATGTGTACGAGTCAACCCTACCTCAATCCAAGGAGCGGTGTGGCCGACACCACTCAAAGTGTATCACTTTTCTTTGAAATGGACAACAGTTTAAGTCAAAACAACAACTGACATACGGAAAACAGACCAAACACATTTGGATTCTGTTGAAACTTTAGGAAAATGATCCATGGGTCATTTGTGACATGTACGAGTCAACCCCTCCTCAATCCAAGGAGTGGTGTGGCCGACACCACTCAAAGTGTCTCACTTTTCTTTGAAATGGACAACAGTTTAAGTCAAAACAACAAATGACATATGGAAAACAGACCAAACGCATTCAGATTCTGTTGATACTTTAGGAAAAGTATCCATGGGTCATTTGTGACGTGTAAGAGTCAACCCCGCCTCAATCCGAGGACCGGTGTGGCCGACACCACTCAAAGTGTCTCACTTTTCTTTGAAATGGACAACAGTTTAAGTCAAAACAACAACTGACATACGGAAAACGGACCAAACGCATTCGGATTCTGTTGATACTTTAGGAAAAGTATCCATGGTTCATTTGTGACGTGTACGAGTCAACCCCGCCTCAATCTGAGGCACGTTGTGGCCGTTACCACTCAAACTGTCTCACTTTTATTTGAAATGGACAGGATTTTAAGTGAAAACAACTACAGGAATACGAAAAACTGACCAAACGCATTCGGATTCTGTTGAAACTTTAGGAAAACGATCCATGGGTCATATGTGACGTGTAAGAGTCAAACCCGCCTCAATCCGAGGCGCAGTGTGGACGGAACCTCTCAAAGTTTCTTTCTTTTGTTTAAAATGGATGCGCTTTTAAGTAAAATAAACGACATATGGAAAACAGACCAAACGCATTCAGATTCTATTGATACTTTAGGAAAAGTATCCATGGGTCATTTGTGACGTTTAAGAGTCAACCCCGCCTCAATCTGAGGAGCGGTGTGGCCGACACCACTCAAAGTGTCTCACTTTTCTTTGAAATGGACAACAGTTTAAGTCAAAACAACAACTGACATACGGAAAATGGACCAAACGCATTCGGATTCTGTTGATACTTTAGGAAAAGTATCCATGGGTCATTTGTGATGTGTACGAGTAAACCTCGCCTCAATTTGAGGCACGGTGTGGCCGGTAACACTCAAACTTTCTCACTTTTATTTGAAATGGACAGTATTTTAAGTGAAAACAACTACAGGCATACGAAAAGCCAACCAAATGCATTCGGATTCTGTTGAAACTTTAGGAAAATGATCCATGGGTCATATGTGACGTGTAAGAGTCAACCCCACCTCAATCCAAGAAGCGGTGTGGATGGAACCACTCAAAGTGTCTTTCTTTTTTTTAAATGGATACGCTTTTAAGTAAAATAAACGACATACGGAAAATAGACCAAACGCATTCGGATTGTGTTGATACTTTAGTAAAATGATACATGGGTCATTTGTGATGTGTACGAGTCAACCCCACCTCAATCCGAGGCATGGTGTGGCCAGAACCACTCAAAGTGTCTCACTTTTCTTTGAAATGGACAACATTTTAAGTAAAAACAACGACTGACATACGGAAAATGGACCAAACGCATTCAGATTCTATTGATACTTTAGGACAAGTATCCATGGGTCATTTATGACGTGTACGAGTCAACCCTGCCTCAATCAGAGGCACGGTGTGGCCGGTACCACTCAAATTGTCTCACTTTTATTTGAAATGGACAGGATTTTAAGTGAAAACAACTACTGGCATACGGAAAGCCGACCAAACGCATTCATATTCTATTGAAACTTTAGGAAAATGATCCATGGGTCATATGTGACATGTACGAGTAAACCCTGCCTCAATCTGAGGTGCGGTGTGGACGGCACTTCTCAAATTCTCTCTTTTGTTTGAAAAGGGCATCATTTTAAGTGAATAAAACTGAAATTTACACTCATCAACGATAGTCGCAAACTCTTTTTCATGAGTTGGGTAGTTTCACTCATGGGGTCATAAGTGAAGATACTCCTAAGAAAATACCTTTTCACCATATATTATAAACAATACAAGTTCAATGCAAAATTCATCACAAATCATTACATACCCAAATCTTTGATCAGAAAAAAAAAATGGGATATGAGCCAATTTCAAACTCTTATTCAACTCTAATAGGTATTTCTCATACTATTTTGCCTATTAGAATTTGATGGGGAGGTGGGGGGCTGTGCTGGTTGGGGGGTTGTGCAGGGGTGAGGTGAATTACTATCGGATGATTGTTGTCATATGAAGATTGAAATAGGGAATTGTAGTACATGACATGGTTGGAAAAATTTGATGGTTTTATGTGTTTTTTTGTGCTATTTTAGGTGTTTTTATACTGTTTTAAGTTTGTATGTGGTTTTTGTGATATGTTTTATGCAGGTGTAGGTGTATAGTGGAGGGGCTACTGGAGGGCCTGTTGTGCAGCAGTTCTGGGAAAACTCAATACCAACGGTTCTAAACTGTTGGTATAAGAGTGATGGAATTCTAGAAAAACATCTATAACAACGGTTTAGAACCGTTGGTATATGTGTTCTGGAAAAACACAATACCAACGGTTCAAAACCGTTGGTATATGTGTTCTAGAATTCTAGAAAAACACAATACCGATGGTTTTGAACCATTGGTATTGGTGTTCTGAAAATCACATTACCAATGGTTTAGAACCGTTGGTATAACAATTCTCAAAAATGCATTACCAACGGTTATAAACAGTTGGTATACATTGAGAGAAATTTAATAAAACAATATACCAATAGTTTAGATAAAACCGTTGGTATAAGGCTTTCCTCACGGCTTACTAACCAACGGTTTGGAAAACCGTTGGTATACCCTTCTTTTCCAGTAGTGATCCTAGACCTAGCCCCCTTCATCAACTCAATATAGGGTCTTTCCTTTCCTAATTTCATGATGTAAACCCATAGTATGGTTAGTTGAGTTTTGTTTGGAATAGGGTCCCTTAAAACCTCCTTTCACATCAGTTTATCACTCTTTTATGCCACACAAGCCTCTTTTTGGAAACCCATTCCACCTTTGGTGAAATCTATGTGACCTTAAACTAGAAACTACCCCTCTATTCTTAGTTCTATGACTTTAAACAAATAGTATCCCTAGTTCGAGTTGTATGACTTTAAACTTCCAAGAATAACATCCTCATCACATGATGTTAAACTGTAGCCTTACCTGGTATAACAAACATGGGATTCCTCATAAGATAAGTATGGGATGATTCTAAATTGTTATTACCCCATGATAAATTGGGATTACTCATTCAATAAGTATGCGATGTTGGGGAATACCCCGTATAAAACTGTGATTCCCCCTATTCTAATATGGGATGATTATGCACCCTCACTAGAGAGGACGCCACTCCACCAGTGTTAGTTCCATTCCACTTAAAATATCTAAGTGTGGTTTTATTCTCATCCTCATGGGATATATATCAATGACCAAATATTTCATATTGGTCCCAGCCTCATCATCAACTCATTTCTGGGATATTTCCCACTTCTAATTTTGTACTTTGTGTTTTCCCTGATTTGGATAATCAACATCCTACTGATACGAATAGGCTCCTTAATGGAATGGTATCATGCCACATTGGCTCACCTACCATACAAGGCTCATGCATCTAAGGATATTTAGCGACAAATAGCAGATACCATGTTTTTAACTCAGTTAATGGTCTATCCTACATTTTTTCTCCCCATCTCTAGCCAACGTAGGTATTGAGCTTGTGTTTCGGACATGGTTAACAGTTGTTCCCCATCTTTCAATTAGTTCCCTATCTCATTATCCATATTTTAGAATATAAAATCTAACACATGGGATTTTTTAGTCACTTTATCCTCTCATTGTGTTCTCCCCTACAAGAAATAGGGACTCTATACCGCTCCTTGTTTCTTGCACCGAGCATGGCTCACACAAGCTTAGAAGTCAGGAGGGGGTTTTCCTCAAGAAAGTTTGAGACACATAAGCATTACATTGATCCAAAATCAATGACTTTAAAATAGGAGTCTAATTCCAAGAATCATAACTTTAAACTGTGTGCAACCCTCTTTGGGAATGTGTTGTGCGAGGTAAGGGCCTCCTCAACCCATTAATTCACATCATTTTGTTACTATAATATACTAAAAAAGTCCTTTTAGAGTATTAAATACCATGGTTTGAACTCTATGACTTTAAACTAGGATCCTGATTCCAAGCATCATAACTCTAAATGACATGAAAGTCATCTTATGAGGAATGTGTGGTGTTGAATTGGGTCCTTTTGGATCTCAATTCACATCAAGTCGCCACTCTTTCATGTCGCACCAAACACTTTAGGGTGCACATTGGTCTGAACTCTATAACCTTAAACAATGATTCCAAGTCCAATCATCATGACTTTAAACTATGTGTGGGTCTCCCCCCTCCCCAGGAATGTATTTTATGGAATTAAGTGGCCTCCTAGGCCCATCAATTCACATCATTTTTTCACTTCACCATGTTTCACATGTCCTTTTGGGGTATTCATGTCATTGGTAAAAAATATATTACCTTAAAATAAGATCCCATGGTATGAACCTTTTGGTAAAAAATATATATGACCTTAAACTAAGATCCCATGGTTAGAAATCTATGACCTTAAACTAGGAGTCCAAATTTGAGCATCATGACTCTAAACTATGTTCCATTCCTCTTAGGAATTTTTTTGTGTGGTATAAGGGCCTCATCGGCCCCTCACTCACATTTGTCTTTCATTCCTCCATGCTACACATATCCCTTTAGTACACTCACCCTATGTTACAAGCTCTATGAACTTAAACTAAGATTCATGGTCCAAGCATCATGACTGTGTGTGACTCAACCCAGACTCCTTCTCCTAGAACAGGGTCTTCTAAACTCCCCTTTCCTTATAGGCCCATATAGGGAGTTTCCGCATTATGATACCCTCCTATGAATCTTTCCACTAGATGGGTGAGTTCCATTCACATTTTCCCCACCATATGATGTTAATTTATGTGTCCAACATCCCAATAACATAATTTTAAACTATGTGATGCATCGTTCTTACCATATGACGTTAACATGTATGTTCAATTTCCTCACCATATGATGTTAAAACGTGTGTCTATCATCCTCATTACATGAATAAAAACTAAAAGGTGTCTTAGGCTCTCTCATGAGAAACTATTTCCTCCGATTTTGGTCACTTACCACATCATTCATGTTCTTTGACCATCACTCAACATCTGAGACGACACTCCCCTTGGAAGAAAAATTTGACCTTCATTCAAATAGATGTGCCTACCCAATGTTCTCAAAGCCACGGTGGAATAATTCCAAGAGGGTTTAAATCCATTTGAACATCCCATCACTTAATCTCCATGCTTTTTGTGTCCCTTTATTTGTATCCTCATCTTCCTCCACATCCAAACAGGTCCCCCTTGACGGTCTGGTGTCTGGGCACAATGGCTCACCTACCATCCTGGGTACACACCCCGAAGGACTTTGAATGACATTTTGAGATAGGTATCATGTTTTGAACATGGTCAATGGAAGACCCTAATTTGTTTTCCCCCATCCTTGGCAAAACAATAGTGTATTTTGTGTCTTGAACATAGCCATCAGTTATTCTCCATCATCAAACCACCCCCATTGTGTTCCATATATTAGGTGTTGTGACTAACACTATTCATTACCCTTTGTTAGGGTAGAATTAAATGCCCTTGGAGTTACACCATTTGTGCACTATCACATGTTGGAAAATAAATTTGTCTATTTATAGAGCCCTATTATCTAGCCATAGCCCCTCTCGGACCAAACACTCCATGTGGTCAGTCAATAAATGTAGACCCCGAGTGTTCGATGATTGTCTGAAACTCTCATATCAGTGAGAAATCACATTATCGTCCCTTTTATCTCACATTTAACATTACTCACATGATCTTAGGTATTTTTCATTGGTTATCACATAAGTATTATTGTAGTGTGATAATGAAATACTAAAAAATAAATATGTTCAACCATGTGGGAATTTAAAAAAATCAATCAAAGTTATGGAGGGTAATCCACAAATTAGAGCCTCTCCTCTAAAAAATTACCCTAAAGATCAACCCTAGTGATCAAAAATTAGATCTTATCTAGCTTCAGTTGAGTGGACTCTAAGGCCCACTACCATTCTGAAAGATCGGATGCCTCTTAATCATCTTTGGTATGGACTTCCTCGAACCTAATCCATATATGGTTCTGCTTGGCCTAGAATTTATCCACCAGGGATGTCACCTCCACTGGATTAGCCTCTAGCACCACTAACTGGGGCCTCATATGGTTTATTGTCTCAGTTTGAGTAGCATTGATGACCATGTGCTCCTATGTCAACCCATCTAAGTGGGTGATCTCCTTTTATCTTCTTGAAGTTCCTAGGATCCCTCATATTTTTTCTTATTCTAGGAAATGTTGAGTACCTACATTCATCACATGCCCACTTGATGAGGAAGTATCAAGCCAGTGATTGAAGGTCGCTAGATTTCACCCCATTAGTCCCCAATCTTACTATCTAGTAGAGGAGAGATCTCACCCAGTGTGGCAGGTCAGCTATCTAGGTACGGGTGATGAAGTTTCACACATACCTCCACAATTTTCAACAAACAACCCAATTCTATTTGGTGTAATCTAAGCTAGATTCCTCAAATTCTATAGGTGGAACATGATCATGTGTAGGGAAGACCACTGACACATCATTTGTCAATTCATCTGTGGTCATGTCCTTATGTGGAAGTGGGATGAAGCTTGGAAACAAATCCTCATTAGTCCCCTCACCTATAGCAGAAGCCTCTGTTGCCCCCTATGTCACTTTTGAGGTAGAAAAAACCATCCCAGCCACCTCAACCGCCCATGTTAATGGTTCAATATAGTCCTTAGCTCTAGCAACCTCAATCAATGGAAATTCTAGGATAGGTACATCCAATATAGCCTCCCCAGTCACTTTTTTTGTTGGTACAATTATTGTCTTATCCACTAGGACTTCATCTATGATGGTCACCTTCAATGGTGCCTCTATGATAGGATTAGTCACTACATCCCCCTTAGCTATCCACATCATGGGAGTCATCTCGACTCCCTCCATTGAGGGCATGGTCTTGTAAGTCCCTTCCAGTAGTGCCTCTATGGTTGGTATAACTTCCATGACCTCCCTGGCCATTTCTATTATGATAATAGCACCTTTTGTCGATTCCTCATCCTCTGCTGCTACCAAATCGGATTTTAAGGTCAGTATCTGACCCCCGAACACAGTTTTCACATCCATTAAAATATGAGTTACTCAAATTAATAAATCAAAAATATGAGAATAAAAATTAAAAATGGGGAAGAGGATTACGTGAGTAATATATCCTGGTAAGGAGATCAATAAGATTCATGGATAGTCCCCTTAGTAAGGGAATTCCCTCTATATTCACCGTCTTGTTCATAGGAACTGCTTCAACCGATAGTTGGACATCTGTGGCTACAACATCAGGGAGGTCCCCCATAATCACCCCTTCAAGGGTTGAGGTTCCCTCACCCTCAACCTGAGGTTCATCATGATCCTCCCCCTTTTATGTGATTTTCGATCCCTTCACAAGTAAAAGAAGAGTTATATAATGCTCTTAGAATTTTGGTAGATTCTAAAGCACATAAGATCAAAGTATTTACCTAGTAGATAGTAGTGCCTCCCTCCATAGAAAATTCCCATAAGGTTTCTATCCCCCAGGACTCATTTGAATCTCTCTACAGAGGCACATGAGTGGATAACCCACTGGACAAGGGTTTTGAAGATGAGTTCATCCCTAGTAGATTCTTCTCCTGGGAAATAAGAGGATGTGTAGTGCCATGAGAGTGGACCAATTCCTCCAGCTCTCTCATGTATTACACTGCCTCCTCCCAAGGAACATGGAATTTATCCCTAACATAACCTAGTCCAATGAGGAGTAACCCCTCTCTATTTAGATCTCAACACATCCCATGGAGAGTTTTCAGCTATATAAAGATCCCCCGACTCTCCAAATCATCTAGAAAGACCATGTCACTGGGGATTTCCAAACAACACAGCCGCTTCCCCATGCCTGGAACAGAAACCCTTGGGACTACCTTAGAGGGATCTCCTTATTCCCACGATCACTTACCCAGAAGATTTGAGCCTAATGTTGCTTCTACCCCTCTATCCCTACCAGCATGGTGTAATCTAACCATCGTTTGCCCTCAGACCCACGGTTGTTGGGCCTCTCCTTCATCCTCCTGATTGGTTTGGTGCCTAAACATTTCCTTAGGATATGTGATTTTCCAGCTCAACACATAATTGTGGGTGATCCCATATGTATTAGTAGGCGGTGGAATATCATATTTATAGTTCTCATCCTCACATGTGAACATGTGCCAAATTTTCCTCAGGACCGAAGGTTGGTGCTCATGGAGTACCTATATGTACACCTTGGGGGTAAACTGCTATAGGAATCTAAACTTCCTTGTAAACCTATGTGGGTTGTATGGATCACAGATCACATTTAATTCAACTCTTTCCACTAGTACCCCACCTTGAAAGGATAGGAGGTACGATTGCTACTCAATGTTCTTTGTACCATCATTGGTCCCATCCTCATTGGAAGGGGGAATGGGTGAAATATGAAGCACTTTACTAGATCAAACCTTTTTAGAACATCCACAAGGCCCATATTGAGTGGTAACTCCAAAAAATGTTCATGATCACTGGTTAGAAAGTTCATAGTGAGTGGGGAGATGGGGTTTTGGTATTCATATCCCCCCATGTGTGCGGATACCTAGCTATACAAAAAACAAAGGGCTCGCACGCACGAATATAAGTCTTCCCTTGGATGATGTAGTGGAGTAACTTGTATAGATTCACCAATATAGGGACAAATAGATTAACACGCTTCCCCCACCACCAGAATTATCCCATGATAAAGGTTCTCAGATGAACCCCCATATGTGCATCCCTTACAGGGAGAATCCAGTCACAAATCATCATGGAAATAAATCCATCCATCCTAACCATAGGATCCTTAGTATTTATGTTATATCCCCACATTTTCCACTGTATTTCCTCCAAGATCCACTAGTATGGGTGATCTTTTGGAATGCCCCAGGGCACATACATGGCCTTCTAGGTAGCCTGTCCACTGGCTCATTCAGAAAATAGCCAAACCATTTCTTGAATGGGATTTCCTTCATCACTGGCTTGTGTTTGTTGGTTCCTTCTACTAAATACAATAGTGCCTTTGTTAAAGCTGACAGCTACTTCTAGCCCTACCACACATTCTCCATGGGGAAGAACTCATCATAAATCACTCCTTGGATTAGGATCCTTGAGATCTAGTGAAGATACCATAGGATTATTCCAACCTACCCATGATACAGATGGAAAGCGTTGGTCCCTGGAGACCACTTTCTCAGAAACTTTTGTGTAATATCAAGGTGGTGGTAGAAATGGAATTGTGAGGCCCATGTTTCCTCATAGAGCCCCACTTTCTTCATCTTGGGCTCAAATTCATGGCATGATTCACATTCCCAATAATCCAAGTCTAATTCATTGGTAAAATGTATACACTGGTGCAAGTCACAATTGTTCTTCCATCCCTTGAGAGGATCCACAAAACCCACCTTGAGAATCATATCATACTGTGTGGGGTGTATCATCTTAAAAATTATCCTCATAGATGTTTTTGACATGGTTACAGAGATTTTTCTCCATGAGATACTTATGATCCTTCATGATATGTCCTCTGGCATCCCTATGGGACTAGTATATTCTGGGTGATCTTTTGAACTAGTAGACGATATCATATCTACTTTCCTCATGGATAAATATGTTTTCCCTCATCTTGAATCCATAAAATGGAAGTTTCTTGCACATCGAATACTCCTCTAGTAGCACAATGATTGATCCATGGTCCTAGGAACTTAAAATTCTCTCCTCAATCATTATATTTCCATCCATTTATTCCCAATGAGTGATAGTAGCATCGACTCATTTAGTGGCCATTTCTTTTAATACTTAGAAGTTTTTTTGAGCCTAGTTCATGGATCCCTATTCACATAGATCAATTTGTGGAGGTTTTGTTCATGGAGGTTAGTTATCAAATGTTTGGTTCATGGAACACATTTTGAGAAGCACTGTTCTTAGAGCTAAAGTCATAGAGGAGTTGAAATTCATAAGTGATGAGGGTCAAAATCACAATGCACTCATGAAGGGTAATATAGATCAAATGATTTTCTCTTCATAAAAGGATCATGGTCCCTCTAAGGTTCCCCTCTTCTATTTATAGTCATATGGCCACCCACGGTTCATGAGGATACTTCGCGAGTGGTCTTCACAACCCGGCTTCACAAATGGTATTCAAATTGCTAATTTTTGGAAATTTTCCCTAAAAATACAACCCTCATCTTCCCATAGAATCTAATTCTGATGGGAGGCATTTTTTACACTGAAATATGCATGTCACAGTAATGGTAAAGGAACTTACAGCCTGTTTAGAGTGACTCAGGTCCTAAAAGGTCCCAACAAAATCCCTTAAAGGGGGTTCTTCATGAAGCTCCCCACCTTCATGAATATGTATTTCTCGTGAAGATCCTGAATGCATATAGGCCTGATGGTAACATCCTCATAGTGTCAATATCAAGTTTCTAAGGGCTTCTCACCATGCGTAGGGTTGATGGTAACCTCTTCGTAGCTCCATTCAGACTCACAAATCCCCATCCACTTTTGAAGCTCATAAATATTCGTGAAGGCCTCCAATCATCATGAAACCCACATTCCTATAAATACATCCTTTAGTATGAATTTTTAGTGGATAAAAACCTTTTAAATTCCAAAAAAATCTCCCTATTTTTGAACCACCTAAGCTTCACGAGTGAGAGAGAAAATGGATCCCCTAAGGTATACAAGATTCATGAAACCACCTCTATTATGTTCTTGAGAGACTCCACCCAAAGTGGATATACCTTTTGTGAAGTCTCATGACCTTCATAGAAGAATACATTCCTATTGTGGAACTTAAGTCTTTATGATACACCTACTCTTCACAAAGCCCTCCCTATGGGAACCAGGTCTTCACTGCGAGGTAGGATCACCATGTTTCACAAAGCATACTCCTTCACAAACCCCATGTCCTTTGAAAATCCCCTGATCTTCATGGGACACCTCTCTTCAAGGACCTAAGATTCAATAAACCCCTATTATTGGACTCTCCATGGTTCCTCCCTTTTTTAACACCATTTCATGAAGGTCAAGTGATCGGGGCCCCCATACCAATCTAGGACTAGTTTAGTTGAACCTTGAGTCCTTACATGACCAATGACACTCACTCATGTGTCTTCCCACTTTACTTATAGTGTGGTGAAGACCCTCATCCTACCTATTTATTCGAATAATAGGTAGCCTAAATCCAATTTCTTCTAATCATAGGGACCCTAACATCGATCTCTTAATTGACCACTCCTCCACAGTAGTGAAAACGCCATGTCTCACCCAGAGGTGCATGAATGATGGTCACGTAATCCCTAGGGGTGGTATCTTTGAGGGAAACTATGCACCTATCTTGGTGGGTATTCATTATGAAGAATATCTTCTTTCCTTGATGTGGTCCCCCTTAGGGTGAGATCCCCATCCACATCCGATCTGTATGACGTAAAGCTACATAGTTTCATGTCTTATTCATATGACACTAAACTGCAAGACAACATCTGATTTGCATGATGTAAAACTTTATAGTTCCACATCCTAGTTGTAGGAAATTAAAATTCATGGAAACATTTGAGATGCATGATATAAAATAACCTAGCTCCACATCCTAGTTGTATGATACTAAACTTCACAACAACATCCTCAGAATATGACATAAAACTTTAACCTTACCTTGAGTGTTAAACATAGGATTCCCCATGTATGATTGACATGATATGACCCCACACCTCCTACCCTGTGTAATAAACATGTGATTCCCTTTGTATGACTCACATGGGATGAAATCTTCTTCCCTATCATGGGATGAAACTTCCACCTCAAACATCTTTCATGTCTAATCCCCACACCAATCCCCAAATAGTGATCCTCTTTTAATTGGTCACTCTCACACGTAAGACCTAATCACACCATCACTTCTCCTAGTATCACTAGGGTAACTTCTATACATAATACCCACACCATCCCTCATCAATGCTCCTTCCATGACACACGAATCCTTACCACATGATACTAACCTGAATGGATATCAATTCCGATATTGGTAAAATCATGTGTGACATATTCCCTCTTAGGGATACACCTCCCAAATCCACCTCAAGGGGCATTCTGATCCAATGGTAAACTCAGTTGTGGTATCTTCCCTCCTAAGGGAACACCTCTCAAGTCTTCCATAATGGGAGTTCTGGTCCATTAATAAACTTAGGTGTGGCATCTTCCCTCTTAGGGATACACCATACAAATCCACATCAAGGGGAATTCTAATCCAATGGTAAACTCAGGTTTGAAATATTACCTCTTAGGGATGCACCACCTAGATCCACCTCAAGGGGAATTCTAATACAATGGTAAAATCAAGTGTAACATCTTCCCTCCTAGGGATACACCTCCTGAATCTACCTCCATGGGGTGCTCTAATCCATAAACTTTAGAACTACATCCAATGGGCATTCTGATTCATTCCATCATTAAATCCAGGTGTGACATCTTCTCTCCTAGGGACGCACCTCCTGGATCTACCTCAAGGGTCGTTCTGATCTAATGGTTAACTTAGGTGTGGCATCTTTCCTCCTAGGGATGCACCTCCTAGATCTACCTCCACAGTGTGTTCTAATTTATCCACTTTGTATTCACCTCTATGGGGTATTCTGATCCATTCCATCAATAAAATTAGGTGTGACATCTTCCCTTATAAGTTCACACCTCCCTGGCCTGCCTCAATATGGAATTCTATTCAAACCATCCTATTCCCATAAGAAGTTAAAACTTCACCCAATATGTCCCCACAAGACATTAACCATGTTCCCATATCTACAAGATGTTAAACTCACACCCTGGTCTATAAGACCTTCCCCATGTATAAGTATGGGATGCTTGGGGTAAAAATCCATGGAATAATTATTCCCTTGGAATTAAATACCTCATGATAAACATAGTATTCCTTGGGTTCCTCACCTAATATGCCTCACATGAGACTCCCTCTAAAGAGGAAGATTTACCAGTGACCAATGTACCCAATATCTAGACATGCAAAGAGATTCCCAATGTGACTACTCTCATAACCAAATATAACTACCCTATTGAGACATAATTATTATAATTAACCATCTTCCACATCAGGATGGAACTAGGAATGAATTCTACAAACATGAATCAAATATTTGAGAGAGACCCAATCTAGGAAATGATCTCCAAGGATGAATCCATAGAAGGAGGAAATGACATCCCATCATCCTGTTTTGATCAAGGAGCATACATTGCTAATGAAAGTGATAAAATCCACCCACCTTTAGAAATTGGTAATGTGGGGAAACAAGAAGTCGTGCATGTAATAACGCATTAGATCCCTAATGAAAGCATTAGAAATATTCATTATTGAAGCCTTGAACTAAAAGTCACAAACAAAGGCAATGTGAGAGTATTGAGATGAGTGGTGGATGATGGAAGTCTTTGCGTACATGTATCTGGATGTTTAGGAGTCCCAGGTACAAGTAGCTCTGACTTCGACATCTGTTACACCCATGATTTTGGACCGGATCAAGATAGAGCAGTTATCTGATCTAGAGGTCTTAGTTCTGATAGATAGCTTATATGGTGGGGAGACACCATCATGATGGTCACTTGGTAGTTTCAATTATTTTATTTTATGTGGATGAATATGGGTTCTTACAAGCTTGAATAATGATCTGATGAGAGAGTTTCCTACTTTTATATGGGTAGTACATCCTTATATGACAAATATGTATCATGATCTCCATATACAGTACTGGTGGTCAGGAATGAAGGAGGTATCTAGATTTACGGTGAGATGTTTCACATATCATCAGGTGAAAGCTGAGTATTAGAGGCCTGTTGAGATTTTTTAGCCTCTTCCCATTCCAAAGTTGAAATGGTATGATGTCACTATATATTTTTTTATAGGATTACCCAGGAAAACCCATAAGAATGATGTGGTATGGGTAATCATGGATCGACTAACGAAGGTAGTACACTTTTTACCTATCAGGAAGACCTTCACTATTGATGATCTGGGTAGTCTATACATGTGTGAGATAGTTCATTTTCATGATGTTACAAGGTGTGTCATTTCAAATATATGTACTTGTTTTACATCTTGATTTAGTAATGGTATTTAGAAGGCTTTAGGATAATAAGGTGTTATGATTATGGCATGTCATCCTCAGACTGAAATTCAATATGAGCTGACTATTCTAGTTTTGGAGGATATGTTATGGTCCTATGTTTTTTATTTTTTTGGTTCATGGGAGAAACATATAGAACTCATAGATTTTTTATATAATAATAGATTATAGGAATTTATCTCGATAGCACCTTTCAAGTCCTTGTATGGTAGGACATTTCATTCACCTCTTTATTGATTGAACATAGGTGATTCAGTGCTTTTTGGAATACTAATTAGCCCTTCTACAGTGTTATAGTGCCATATATGATGTGTTTCACGTGTCATAACTTCATATATATTTTCATGATCTTTATCGTGTGGTATATGTTGTTGATTTCAAGCTTTGGGATGATTAATCCTTTGAGGAGAATCCAATAATGATTGTGGATTATAGTGAGAAGTATCTATAGGGTAGTAATATACCTATGGTTTGAGTGCAGTGGTAGCACGGGCTTATTCAGGAGGATACCTAGGAGAGGGAGTTTTATGTGCACACATAGTGGCCAGACTTATTCATCGAGACCCCACAGTGATGCTTGGAGAAGCTATGGTATGAGATTTTATATGGTGGGGAGGTTGTAAGATCCCTTCTTATTTAGGTATGTCCCTATTTTAGTTTTTCATTAAACCTATTTTGTTTGGGTTGAATTTTCTTTAAACCTTGGTGGTCGAGTATCATTCAAAGATGGAGATCCTTTATTGGGGAAAATGACCTAAAGTTCAAGGATTTATGTTTGTTTTAACTAATGGAGTCTGGATATAAACATGTTAAAAGTCAATTTGAGGTTTTTCATGAGTTTGGAAGGTTTAGAAAGTGATTTAGGCCTTTTCTATGGAAATAGGACTTAAATTTTCCTTCAATGAATTTACACATCATGTACTTGTTACACAATGTGTAACTTTCACCAGACACATGTTGTGAACCGGTTCATGATGTGAAGTGGTTACACATTGTGAACCTAATCTACATCATGTAATACTCAATTGGGATAAATATTAACCTAAGGTGATGCATTTTTTGGTGTATCTCATTAATCAATAAATACATGAAGTAAAGGGATTACATGTCATTTACTTCTCAGCTTCAGTGATTTTAAGCCTTTTCATGTGTATGATTTAATTCATTCCTTCAGTGAATCCCTTCCCTCTCAATACTAAGATGATTTGTAAGAAATTTTGGAGTCTCTACTTATTTTCTAGACATCCTAATCGTGCATCTGATCCCTGGTGAGTGGTTCTTCTTAGATTTCACCTTCTCTTCGATCGTTCCTTATTACGGTGGTAAAATCATTTTATTGTGGTTTGTTTTGGGTGTTGATCTTAATCTAGTGTGATCTAGGTTATTCTTGTGATATTATCCTACTTTTTTATTATTAGAGTTACCCATTGGAATCATTTTTTAATCCTTAGTTAAATATAGGGTGTCTAAACCTAACCCCATGGTCTGTTTAATTATCAAGTATATGAAATATTGAGATTGTGTTAGCATAATGTACACTTTGATTAATTTATTCATTGATTAATGGTAAATCATGGATTGTAATATTGGTTGGATCCCTTTGGATTCAATTTTTGTTGTGATATGGCTTGTGGCTACCATTCAATGAGCGGGTATTTGAATAATAAGAACTTGGATAATGGTTAAAAGTTTTTTTAGAATAACATGAGATTATAGGCGATTGTTTGATATATAATCACATTGGTAATAGCTTATGGTCTATAGATATGACTATTGAATTTAATATATAAATGAAAGTCTGATTGAAAGACAAATGATAATTTTCATAATTAACCATTAAGGCTTATGATGTGATATTGTGATATCCTTGCTATTATGACTTGTTGAATTCATACTAAAATGATTATATATAGGGCTTTTCTCATAGAATGAAATGCTTATATAGTAGGCTTTACCCGGTGATACATGATGAAATGCTTATATAGTGGTCTATGCCCAGTAATACATGCTAAAATTATTATATAGCGGGTTATTACTAGAGAAACGTGATGAAATACTTATATAGTGGGCTATGCTCATTGATACATGTTGGAATGCTTATATAGAGGTCTTGGCCTAGTGATACATGCTGAAATTATTATATAGCTATGACCATAGACACATGATGAAATTTTTATATATAGGGTTGTGCTTGAAGGCTGAAATTCTTATACAGAGGGCTCTTCCCAGTTGTTTAATATTTCCATTGTTTATGGTTATGGTTTTCATGGTTGTACTACAAGCTTAGAGACATTCCAACTTGGAGGAAAACTGAGTTGATTTGCTTGATGTATTAATTGATTGATTAATACACCTATTTATTGGTTTATTGCCTGCACTTATTATCAAAATGGTTTTTTTCAGACATAGTGGTGTAAACCTACTGAGTTTTACTCACACCCTATTTAGGACACCATTTGGTACCTGAGACGATTACATGGATGCAAGTTTGGAAAAGGGAAAGGGACCCTATCGCTGATTATTGCTTTCCATATGGGTTGAAGTTTAGAGATAGGTTCGACATGGGATTCGAGACTGGGGTATTTTGAGTTTATTTTGTGTCAACTGATTCTTTTATTTGTATTGTTTTAAATTTTAAATTTAGATTATCTCATCTTGTCATTACATGAGTCATCATTATTTGTTTGTTGGCTTCTCCTTTACTTCCCAGTTGTATGATATATGGCTTCTGTTGTTCTTCATTACTCTGATATTATTATTACTTGACTATTATGCTATGTTGTAACTCTATACCATGGGGTATAGTCTCCCCATTATACTCATCACACCCCCACTGCTAGTCAGCAGCCTTTGGCATATGAGGAGTTATGATTAAGATCCCATAACCAACCTGATTTGTCCACATGAGAGGGTTTTGGATTAGGGGATATTATAATATGATTATATATGGGTGATTATGGACCATTTAAATAAGTCAAATTGATTTTTGATGATTAAGGGGTTGAATGTGGTGTATTTTTTATCAAGGTGGTATTTGGAAGAGATTGTGAGACTCCATGAGGTTCTGAGGATGATCAATCTAATAATGATCCATGTTTAAGCTATCAATTGTATAGAAGTCTCCATTATACTTTTGGATCTCAGTTATGACTCAACGTATCTTTTCATCTATAGATATATTGTCATATGGAGCAAACTATCCAGACCTTGGAAGACATGTTGTGTGCATGTGTTCTAGATTTTTGGGGTTCATGGGTGAATCACCTACCCTTGGTTGAGTTTTCCAATAATAATATTTATCACTCTACTATTGGTATAACCTCGTTTGAAGCATTGAATGGCCAACCTTTTGATACCAGAATTAGTGTAGAGCATGACAGTGAAGCTGCACATGATTCACATGCATATAAAAGAATCTTGGGATTTTTAGAATTATTATGTTGATCATAGGAGTAGGCCTCTGGATTTTGACATTAAATATCATGTGTTCTTGAAGGTATCTTCTCATCATGGGTAGTGGCGGTTCGATCATTGGAGTAATAAATCACCCCAATTCTTCAGGTCTTTTGAGGTATTAGGGTGTATCGATGAAGTTTTATATCAATCGGCACTTCCTCTACTGATAGATTAGATCCATGACATATTCCATGTTTCATATATCTTTTGATATCATCATGATGAATCTCATGTCAATGACTAGATTGGGTTGGATGTTGAAGAAGATGCAACGTTCGATGAATAACTTGTCGAGATTCAAGATCATCAGTAGAAAGTGTTGTGTAGGTGTTCTATTCCCTTGGTTCATATCCTAGGGTTACTTAATGGATTAGAAGAGGGTCCTTGGAAACATGATTCATAGATGCATGATCAGTATCCTAAGTTTTTAGATGATTGACTTTGTTGGGATGATATGTATGAACTTGATTTGATTTATGAGATGGTTCATGATGTTGTGTGATTTTGTGCCCTTTCTTTATGATGAATTGGTTGTGTTATTATTATAGAAAGATCAAGGTTTAAGAGGAATATTGTGAGATATTTATTATATGAACCCCTTCCTACTCGCTTTCCCGGTTCAATTTTAATTCTTGAGGATGATAATGGTTTGAGAGGTATCTGATCTAAATTCCTGAATTTTCTTAAACTCTTCTTTTGTCAATTCTTGAGTGTCGAGGGGGTCCAGGGGATGTTTGCTGGTAGTCTTAGAGATTGGGGGAAGTGATCTATTTTTTATAAGATGATATTTTAGCTATGATAGGGTGGTTTTGTAGTTTGGTGTGTCAGCCTGATTTTTGGAGATGTATTAGATGACACTTAGTTGTCATCTTTGGTTGTGGAAATGACCCTTATATATCAATCCTTAGTTGAAAAAAAAGACCCTTAAATACTTGGGGTGAACTTTATGTATCACCCATTTTAATATTGGAATGTTGTATTCCCAATCCATTGGAAGAAGTTGGGCCAACTGCTATTAGCCTATACTGCACACTGAGTCATAAATCTCGTGGTTTGACCTCTACAGTGAGGTTGTTGGGGGTTTTAGGGGGAAGCACCCCCTCCCACCCCCCCCCCCTGATAGGAGGTCCAAGGGCCAAAGGCCATTAACCCAAATTTTGGAGGCACTGTAGTGATGTTGATTAATTGTAGCAGATTTGACCAGCAACACCGATAGGGTACTGTAGTAATGTAGATTTTGACATGCTTACTATAACAGAGTTTTTCTACAACAGTGATAAGGTAATGTAGATCGATAGGCTTCTAACACTATTATTGTTTCACAATGGACAAACTATATGGATTTGGAACTGTGGAAATATGGGTTATTGTGGTACTACGTTACTTTATGAGCTCATTTTGAGTTCGGGTTCATGCAAACTGATATTTTTCCTAGTAATCTTACTCTTAATATAGTTAATTTTTTCTATCTCTCTATAGACATAGGGATTATTCCCAAACCACATAAATATTGTATCTTGTGATGTCCTTATTGTTCTTTTTTTTCTCCCTTTTACTCTTCTTTTGGAATTGACTGTCATTATTGCTCCTGATGTTTCTATAGCACTTACATATCCCCTTCATCATGGAATTTACCCTTACATTAAGAGTCTCCATTTTAATATGTAAGAGTAAAATATTGATACATAAAAGTAAAATTTTCATACATAAGAGTAACTCACTACTACAAAACGTGTTATATACAGTGTTGGGCTTTATCAGTGCTAGCATAAAGCACTGATAAAGGTTTCCTTTATCAGTGCTAAAAAAGTATTGATAAAGGGTACCTTTTATCAGTAATAAAAAACACTGATAAAAGGCCCTTTATCGGTTCTTTTGTTAGCACTGATAAAGGATTACCATTATCTACATTTTTTAGCACTAATAAAAGGTACCTTTTATCAGTGATTTATTTTTAGCGCTTATAAAGGGTACCCTTTATCAGTGCTTTATTTTTAACCTTAATCAAGGGTATCTATTATCATCACTTTTTTAGCACTAATAAAGGTCCTGATCACCTGGAAAGTCCCACATTGAAATAGAGCAAGGAAGGAAGCTTCTTTATATATCATTATGCCGCATCCATTTCTCAAAATCCAGCTATGGGGATGGTCTCCAACATACAATGCACACACCTATATGTGCCCGCCACGGGCCCACATAGGCCTTATGCCACCCTATGCTTAACCCGACCCAACCCTGTCCATTACCCAAAAAAAATATACAAACCAATAAAAAAATACGAGTATTCAAAATAATAAAAATTGAAATAATTAAACAAATAAAAATTAAAAATGAATAAATTAAAAAAAATATCAATTTTTTTAAATAAATAATTATTAATATATTTAATATATATATATATTATAAATATTAATAAATATTATATATTAAATATAATTATATAAAATAAATAAAATCAAATTATTAAACAAATTAAAATTAAAAATGAGTAAATTAAAAAAATTATTAATTAAATTATTAATTAAATAAGTATTCATAAAAATGAATATATTTAATATACATATATATAAATTATAAAATTAATAAATATTATACATTAAATATAGATATATAAAATGAAATAATTAAACAAATAAAAATTAAAAATGAGTAAATTAAGAAAAATATTAAAAAAATATTAATTAAATAATTATTGATAAAAATGAATAAATTTAATACGCATATATATAGATTATAAATATTAATAAATAGTATATATTAAATATTGGTATTTGAAATGAATAAATTGTAATAATTAAACAAAAAAATTAAAAATTAATAAATTACAAAATTAATAAAAAAATTATTAATGAGACAATTATTAATAAAAATGAATAAGTATAATATATATATTTATATTAATTTTAAAAATTAATAAATAATATATATTAAATATAAATATAAAAAATGAATAAAATATAATAATTAAAAACATATTAATGTCTTATTCATTTTTAATGGTTTTTATACATAATTATTCATTAATACATTTAATATAGAAATATATTCATATATATTTCTATATATATATATATATTAATATATATAATATTTTCTAAAATATGATTTATATAATACAAAATATTTATGCTTACATTAAATAAGTCATATATTTAGTGAAGAATGGTTTATAATAAAAATTTAATATTAATTAAAAATACTGACTAATTTTATCGAGTAATGGACATTAATTGAATGTTATTTGATTTTTCAATTTAACATATATCAAACATGTGTTACATTTATTTCACACATATATATACATAATTAATTAATTTTTATATACAACGTGAACACACAAATATTTGTGTAATTAATGAAATCATATATAGAAACACAAACAGTTAATATTTATGTAATTTATTCAAATTTTAGTATTCATTTTAGAATTTCATTTAGTAACATGATACATTTAATATATTATGTATTTAATTAGTAAATTTTCTTTTTTTATTTTTAATATTATTACAGTTAGGTATTATTTATTCATTTTTAATATTTTTTATTTTTTATTTTTTTAATTTAATTATTTTATAATATTTATTTATATTTATTAATTTACTATGTTTTAATATTTTCAATATGTATTTATCTTTATTTAAATATATATCCATATTTTTTAATAATTTATATTTGATTAATAAAACTTATTCATTTTTTCAATATTTTTAAAGTGCACTCATTTTAAATTATTCAATTTGACTCATTTTTTACATGCATGCATTTAAAATTATATATTCATTAATAATGTTAAAAATATATTAGTAAATAAATATTTATAAATAAATATATTTATAAATTCATATTTACTATATTTATAAATTTAAAGATGTATAATTATAAATAAATAAATATTATTTTTAAATTAAGTATTTAAATAATTATAAATAAATAATTATATATATATATATTTAAATAATTATAAAATTATAACAAATTTATTTAAATAATTAATATATTCAGTATATTTATATTTATATATACATATATATGTTTATGTTTATATTTATATTTATTTATTAAATATATATATAATTATATAAATATATATAATGATATAAATTTATAAATACTATTTTTTTAAAGTATTTATGTAATTATAAATAAATAATTATATATTTAAATAATTGTATAATTATAATAAATATATTTAAATAATGAATATATTTATTATATTTATATTTATATTTATATTTATTTATTAAATATATATAATTATATAAATATATATAATTATATAAATATATATAATGATATAAATATATTTTTAATTATAAATAAATAAATAAAAATATATTTACAAATATATGTATTTATAAATATATTTATAAATGTAAATTTACTATATTTATAAAATTATATATTTATAATTATAGATAAATAGATATAATTGTTTTTTTAAATATTTATATAATTATAAATAAATATATATATTTAAATAATTATAAAATTATAATAAATATATTTAATATATATAAAAAGATATAGATACATTTATAATCATATACAAATATTTGTAAATATATTTACAAATATTTTTATTTATAATTCTATTTATAAATCATTTATCATTGCTAAATTTTTAGTGCTAATAAAGATGTCTTTTATTAGTGTTAAGATTTTAGCTCTGATAAAGAATGTTTTTATCCGTACTTTTTTAGCAATGATAAAGATATAACTTTATTAGTGCTAAAGAATCACTGATAAAGATAGATTTTATCAGTGCTTATTATTTTAGCATAGATAAAAAGGTATCTTTATCATCTATTTTTTGGAATCACTGATAAAACCCTCCTTGATATTTTTAAAAGAACCCTAACCGCACTGATTTTAGTCATAATTCTCAAGCTTTTGCATAAGTCCACTAATGCTGACGCTCCTCCTCGACTTTCTCTCGAACGAATCAATCCTTGAATCCAAGGTATGTTGTTTTTTTCTCCTCCTATCTCGTTGATTTCTTGTTCAGGTTCCTAATTTCACAAACCTAAATGATCAAAACCTCACCCATTGAGTATAACGATCCCCCTACAATTGTACTTCTCCTTGACTTTATCCTCTTCCTTTTATTTATTTTTTCCCTCTTATTTTCACCCTCTTCCTCATTGTGCACACACCAGGCTGAACCCTAGGGGGTTATGGCTTCTAATTTTTGTTGTGGCTTTGATTTCTAGGGCATGTGATCTTCCCTTGGAGTCCTCCTCTCTTTGTTCTCGAGGATTTCTTCAGTTTATCTTGGTCTAGGTTGTTTTTCTCCATAATTGACTCTTTAATTTCAGAACCATTGAATGCTTGATTCTTATATTGTTATTTTAATTATTTAATAATAGCATTAATTATACTCATTAGGTTTCTCGGGAAAAAATTAGATTTTGACTTGGTTTTCAGAGATAGCAATGGGTTTTCCTATCTTTAAAGAATGTTTTGAATATGGTTTCAAGTTACTCACTTGTCAAATTTTCTGATTGGTCCTTTAAAATGGTATTTTAAATTTAAAATGATGTATTGGGATTGCAAGGTATTTTTATAAAGATTTTTCTTGGCATTTCAAGTGATACTTGAAATTCCAAGCATTGTAAAAATGTTTTGGGACAGGTTTTAAATAAAATGTGTGGTTAATAAAGGTTTAGACCCCATTTGGGTCAAGTGATAAATTAAGGAATAAATATCAATCCTTTAGAATTTTTATGATATGTAACCATGAGGCTTGTTTGGAACTTTTAATGATTATTCTTAAAATATGATGTTTCTGAAAGAGTTATTTTAGGTGATGCTTAAAAGATCTTTCTAAGAGAATCTTGCATTCTTTCTTGTTCTCAAATGATTTTTTGAATTGTTTTAAAAATAATGACTCATGATCTTTTGGAAAATATTTTTCAACGTCATGAATATTTTTAAAACCTTCTTTATGTTGATTCTTGAATAAATTGAATGGCATGTGAAAGCTTGGATTTGTGGCTTCTTGGGTGAAATTTGATAAAATTGGTTTTTGATAAATGAATAGTCCCTTGATTGAATTTTGAAAGAATTACATGGTAATATTAGTATTTAGGTGGGTAGTCCCAGACAATCATGTAAGGCATGTTTATCTCTACCTAAAAAGGAAATCTATAATGACACAACTAACTAAACATTTATGAGGCATGGAGACACTTGTAGCAATGGATTTCTACCCCCTAGGCCCATATCCCTAGGGTAATGTGCAGACCAAGTAGCCATGATCACTGAGAGTGTGAGGATCATTGAGACTTGACCTAACTTACCTGAGGATTCCTTTACCATGGTTAGTGTATTTTACTCTTGGCTTCTAAAAAATGTTTTATTCATTCCATCTTTATAACATGTTTATGAAATGTTAAATAATCATGCTTTGATTTAGACTGGGTGGTGTCCTACTTATCATTTTTATGCTCATTCCTATTTTAGATATCATTTTCGAAAAAGGAAACTTGATTTTAAATGTTAAAATGGGATTTAAAATGAAAAAATAAGGTTTTCCCTTAAAATTAACTAAAATGGATTTGGTTTTTTGAAACTTTTGAAGTTATTTCAAAGTGAACTTGTAAAGTTTTAAAATTTTCAAAGTGTAAATATTCCCATGGAAATGGTTTTAAAATTTTAATTATTTTTTTATGGTTTTTTAATATAATTATAAAATTTTTCACTTGATGCTAATGGTTTTTTATAGAAAATTGGGGTTCATATCCCATTAAGTGTTTTGAAAAAAAATAAATTTTCATGTGGAATTTTAAAAAACGGATTTCAAGTGTGGTTTTAAAAATTCAAAAATCAGCCTTTTGAATTTTGAAAGTGGTTTTGAGATGAGATTTTTAATTTTAAATTAAGATGTGTAAATTTAAAAGGTGTTGGTCTCATGTAAAGTGTTTTGTAAATAGGTTGGTTTTAATATGGGATTTGGAAAAAAAATTAAAAAATGGGTTTGCTGTTAAAAAATGGGTTTGGTGTTAAAAAATGAGTGAGTGGTTTCATAAAGGGACTTGGAAAATGTGTTTAAAAGTAGGTGGTATATTATGATGTTTTGATATGATTTTGGTTGAGGTTTGTTATATGCTATCGTTTTGTGATTTTTTTTTGGGGTGTGCCTTTTCTTAGTGGTGTGTTTTGATTATACAACCATTGTGAAAACTATTTTTATGAAAGACCAACATCAAAACTAATATACCACTATTTCCAAGAAAGTATCTTCTAGTTGTGGGGAAACCTCTTTATTTTTTATCAAGTCTAATATAAACCACTTGAGTTGCTATCAAGTATCTTTTATTTTTGGGGGAAATTTCCCTAATGCATTCAAACTCTAATGAAAATTTTCACATCTTTCTTACATATTTTGTCATTTTTATTAAGATGTAATCATTCTTGATCATCATATTCAGAATATTGTTTAATATTTTAATACATAGTTATAATATCATTAATTTCTAATTCATTAATATCTTTCCCTAAACCTAATTTTTTTTGGAATTCATCCACTTATTCTTTCATTCATTCTAGGGAATACAATTTCCATGAACTAGAGTAATGTGAATTCTTCTTGGACCCTCAATGGAATGGAAATTTGCTTTATATAAGATGAATGGCATAAATTTGAAAATTTATCATCCTTCACTTGATTCTCTATATGATATAGAAAACATTAAGTATTTGGTAATATTCAAATAAAAACCCCTTGAAATAAATAACATGAAATATAGCTTTAAATATAATGATTAAAGGGTGAATTAATATAGGGGGGTTTAATTTTTGGGTGTATCTTTGAAGGGGTGGATAGGTCTCCTTATTTAAGTCAAAAGAGTGGAAATTTTGTAAATATATGTTTCTTATTATAAAAAGGGAATATATATTCTTGGTAACTTGATCCAAATTAGGAATATTTGGATTATAATATAGGTTAGGTATAAAACCAACTTATCCAATCAATTAGAGATAAATTTTTGTTATATTTGTGGACTTGTATCTTAACATGATGTTTTATTCCTTTTATACTGACAAGGAGCCTCTCTATAGTGTCTTAGATAAGCGGGACTAAAAAATCATGCATTTGTTTCCACTAAGAGAGCATATTATAGTCTTAGTGCAATAATTTTTCTATTTAAGGGATAATGGTTCATGTATACTCGAGTCAAGGTGATCATGTATCTTAACCCATTGGGAATGGGGAAAGGTATAAAAGAATAAGGGCACTGTGAACATGTATTGTATGATCAACTCAAATATCAAACCATTGTGTGACTAAGAAGATTTTCAACTTTAGGAAACAAAATAAGAAATGTTGTGTGATGCTTCTATGTTTCTTGAACTACTCTAAGAAGTAGTCATCTCATACCGGGTACCAGTGATCATTTTGGGTTCCCCTTATTAGAATTATCTATAACTTTCACCTTTGATTATGAATATCTTATGTTTATTTATTTATTTATTTTACAAAATGAATATTTTATGGACCTAATAGGATGGATATGAATTTAAAATGGATGCATGGTAATCGTATGACAAAACAGTATGAATATGGAGTTAAAGAGTTCATCAAGTTTTCAATAGAGCATGCATACAACCCTTCTCAAATCTTTTTCTCATGTTTACATTATTATTATTCAAGAAAAAAATAGTTTGTGAGAGTTTTAAGAACATTTGATTTTTCATGGAACTGATCAGAGATATAAATGTTGTACTAAACATGTAGAAAATTGAATGTGAACACCTATTGGGATGATACTGTGGTTTATGGATCATTTGATATGAATACCAGTGTAAATGATGATGGAAATAGAATGGAAGAAATGACAATTGAAATTTAAGATGACCTTCATGATTGTCCAAAGTTGTTTAATAAGTTAAATAGTTATGATAAGAGACCATTGTATACCGATTGTACTAAATACACAACATTTTTTAGTTGTATTGAAGTTATATAATTTGAAAGATGGTAGTGGATGGAGTGACACCAGCTTTACAGAACCACTTGGTCTCCTGAATGATATGCTACTAGAAGAAAATAAAATCCTTTGTTGAACATATGATTCTTTTTTTATATCAATATGAGTTATATTGATATTAGGATCAAAATAATATGTTCTTTATGGCTCTATTACAAGAGGGAGGTGAATTTTAGTTTCAAAAAACATTAGTTTAAAAGTGTTTAAACTAAACAATTTCACAAACCTCTTTAAGTAATACTATCAGAATCAGACTCAATCTTCATCCCGATTAACAGAGTATCATAATCAATATTGATTTTGATATATCATAGTTATACAATCATATTTAGATTCAATAATATTTAATCAATATAAAAGATCGGAGTCATAATAGATCTGATTAATCAGAGTGTAAGAATCATAATTAGAGTAATTGTGATAAGATAGATAGTAAGAAACATGGATATGATGTTTCACTTTCTTTTATATAAATGTAGTATAAATGTTACTTGTAATGAAACAAGCAATACAATAGCAACATGATGTAAGAATGACTTACAAATATTATTAAAAGAATACACCTCTTTTATCCTTAATAGTATGGTATTTGGTAACCTTGGATAAAGGTATCCCTTGTTTTATATTTACAAGAAAGTTTGTATTTCCTCGACAAGGAAAGCCCTCGATACGAAGACTGACTTTGTCCTCCTAGCCACAGAAGCCCTCGATCCAATGGATTAGATTCTCTATCTCACTATCCCCATGTGCCCTCGATCCATATGATCATATTCTCCATTTTCCTATCCCCAGAATCCCTTGATCATAATCACAATAATTAGATTCACGAAGCAATTACAAAACAATTCTTAAGGATACAACCTGACAAGGTTTCCTTAAGAATAAAAAAATTCAAAACAATTAAAAAATACTAGGAAGAAGACATTCATTCTTTGTAATCTTCAAATCTCTCTCATAAGTGAGAAATTGAAAAATGAATAATATAATAAGATCCAAAATCTTTGAATGATCGGGTATTTATAGGAGAACTCCCAACAGTCATATTTCATTCCCAACAATAATATTTTCTTCGAGTTTGTCGCAATGACTTGGACACCTAGAATTTGACAGCTCATACCTCTATGGAATAATAGAATTTCCAACATCATATTGAATTATACCATCATAGTGTAAAATTATTCCTTAAATTAGAAATAATTCTTCTGAATACAATTATAAACTTTAAGTCAGTCTTATGGACTTCCTTACAAATTTCATTATGATAATCTTCATGACGGTCATTCTGATGTTCATTGATACCGATGTCAGTCTGATTGTTAAGAATTTTTCTTTATGATGGTTGTGAAAAAAAGTATAACATCTGATCTGATAAGGGTGATCTTGATGTCCATCGGTCCCATGCTCATTATGATAATCATAATGAAGAAATATAAGTTTATTTTCTTAATTCATTAGAAATTATTCTATGTATGGTAAAAGAATATGTTTTCAACAAAAAAATTCTAAAACACTTTGAACATGAAAAGTTAGTAAATATATTTTTAATAGATATTTTTTTATTTACAAAAATGAAGGTAATGGAAAAGTGAGAAATATAATTTCTGACTTAATAATCTCCCTATTTTTAGAAAGCACAAACTAAAATTCTTAAATGTAAAATAAATTTTAAAAAATTATAGCCAATTTATTTTATACACATCATATTCAGAGTTTAACATTAAACCTTAACTCCCCCTAAGTTTATAATTTTTATGAATATGATGTAGATAAAGATGTTTAATACTATTAATTCTCCCTTACAATAAAATATCCCCCTAAAGGTCGTATTATCCCTCTTAAATAAATGACTCTCCTTTTGTAAAACTATTTATTTATAAAGGATGTATTTCCCTTTCTTATAAAGATGTCTCTTTGGAATAACTCCCCCTTTCTAAAAACTTTCTCTCTAAATAAGAAAACTTTTATTCCAAAAGAATATTTCTCCCCCTTTGTGATTTTCAAAAAGAATGGTGAAAAGTCTTGAGTTTCCTGAAATTTTAGTGATAGAAACAAAATACAAAACAATATGATGAACTAACTAATCATCCATAAGAAATATGAAAGAAAACTCAACAAATCGTAATTAGAAAACATTCAAACAAAAAATTTATATGGATGAGAATAATAATTCATTCATAACCAAATAATACAAATGTTTTTCCAAAATACAATAAGATTTTAGAATAAAATAATTAATCTTTCTTCATTAAAGACTTAATAATGGTTTTCATTTTCTTGAACTCTTTTTGGTCCTCCTATAGCTTTTATTTGTTTTATTCTTGAGTATGGACTTTCTCATATAACTCATTGTTCTCATTCTTCAAAAGATTAAACTTATTTTCATAGGTTTTGAGTCTGGTTATATCTAATATCATGTATCAGATCTTCCTATTTAGAGTTTTTGTTTCCTAAGTTTTTTCAATATTTTCACCATTGAAACATTCCAAAAACTTTACTCTATCTTCAATATCTTTGGTAAACTTGTTATAGGAATCAGTTTCATCATAAAGCGGTCCAGAGTTTCATTTAAACCGACACCCAACTCGGTCTATAGCATTTCCAGAAGGGGGTTCCCGATCCCCACGGTCTGGAAAATAGTTCCTAGGTATCAACAATACATCATGGGAATGATTTCACCCATATATATGATCTTAATAAACCCACAAAAATAAACATCACAAGTATGAATAATCATTACCAAATAAAGAAAAATAATTTTTAGAATAAAGGTTTTACAACTTTAACCAAAAACCAAAAAACTAAAATGGAAGGGAAAACATAAAAATGACCCAAATACCTTCATGCAACATGAGGGGAATCACCCTCAAGCTACCATCACCAACACCTGCAATAAGTGGAACACTAGCAACTTGGGTCCACCAACATCACCACGACACATCGTTCCTTTACCTGGTTCATACATAATAAATTCTACAAACACCCAAAGGTGTATATAGGGTGTGAGCCAAAGGCCAGTTTGATTCCACCAAAAATAAAAGGTTCCATTACATAACATTAAAAGAAAAATTAACATGCACATTTATTTTAAAACATTTGAAACATTTCTAAGAAAATATTTCAAGGAAAATTTTCACAAGAATCACTTTTCTAAAGAGAAACCACTTTCACAAGTAATCTTTATTGAAATAAAAGTGTACCCAAGGTCTACCGTATTTTGATGTCTAGAACCATATCACATAATCATCACATCACAAGAGAGCATCATGGGTAATACCTAGGGATAACTATCACAAGTGGAGCTATAGGAACCTCATACCTCATTGAAAAGTGGTATAGAAACCACAACCCACAGTGTTCTCATACATGATACACTAGGAGGGATCTATCTTAAGGGCTTAGTGGTCTCCAATCATATCACATGTTTAGTTATTTTTGTAATCATAAATCCTATTAAGTGAATCCAGGATTTTCTACTTCTAAGTCAACTAGCGTCAATTCACTAGAAGAATCTGGGCTTTCCACTTCTGAATCACTAGCATACTAGTTCTAGGTTTCACACTTAGGTACCTAGGATTTTCTTTGTGCTCAATTCCTTATTTCACATGTCATGAAAATAACCATTTTCACATATCATCACACAAAAACCACCATTTTCCATAAACAAACCACTTTTCATGTTATGCACACTAAAACCATTTGAAAAAACTTTTTTCACCACTTGAATAACTCATAAAATCCATTTGGAACATTACAAGAAAATCACATAATAAATTCAACCATTCCCTTAGGCCAACCCCTTCAAAATCAACGTACCGGCCAAGTTCCCTTTTTAAAACATGCTTCTCATCATTTACATAATTCACATATCACATTTAAAGGTGAAAAAAATCCAAAATACCAAAATAATCCACTTTCTTTTGAAAAACCCATTTTAAACACATTTTCACCTCAAGTTCCCTTAATAACACATTTTGTACCCTCCATGCGAGGCATGAAACCCTTTTTAAGAACATCACAATGACACATACACAAATCATAACCATTTTACTTTAGAAAATATACTTTCATCATATATGCATTCTAAACACTTCCAAAATATATTTCACACCACATAATTAAACCATATAATATTTTTATAGATCCAAACAAGCATATCAAAATCATCTAAAAATGTTAGATCATGGAACTACCTACCTCACACTTGGAAACTCTTGGAAAAAGATGTGAAACCTCAACTGCACCACCACAAGCCCCTAATAAGCAATGATTTAACAACAATCATCAATATCTTACTCAATAGCACAAGATAAAACCCTCATTAGTGTAAAACCCCCACTAGAAAACAAGAACTCTATATGGAGAGAGAAGAAACCCTAGAAAAAGGGAGGAACCATGGGAGGAAACACTTACTTGATGATTCCTTGATGAATCCACACCAAAACCACCAAAGGAAAAGAGTCCAAGGGAGCCAAGAGTGAGAGAGGGAGGTTCCTAGAGCTAGAGAGGTTGGATGAGGTGAGAAAGGGAGGATTTGGGGTTAAATATTGATAGGACATAAAGGTAATTTTTCAAATTCTAATGACCTAGACAAGTCGCATGGTTTGCTCATACAGTTTTCCAAATTGTGCGGTAACCGTACACCCCTATCTGCCCATGAGGAGAAAGCTACATTGTTACCCACATGGTTTAAAAAATCGTGCAACAACTGTGTGGTTTCCCATTATCCAAAAATGACACTTGGCCACACAGTTTCCTGGGCTAGGCGCACGGTTTCTCCTAACCATGTGCAAACCGTAAGCCACCTTCTTCTAAGGCCAAATTTCTCATTTTTCTCTAAAAACACAAAGGAAACCCAAGGGGGATTCTAAATCAAAAATAAATAGAAAATACCTCAAAATGAAAACATGGATATGAAAATTCTCCCCACCATGAAAACATTACACCCTTAGAAAATCATCCTAAGGTTTGATCCAAAAACAAAAACCAATACTCCTCCACGACTCAAGGAAATTCCTCACAAACATCAAAATATGAGAAGGTAGGAACACCCTAAATGGAAATAGAGATTCGCAAGATTTAACTCTGGAGGCCAGAACGGACTCCCCACCATGTACCTTCTTCCACTTAGAAAACCTCAACACCTCTAATTGATCTATCAAAAGAAAAGTAATTCTCATAACTTCATAATCCAACCTCTCAAGCCAATATCACTTCATAAATTACCAAACTGAACTCATACCTCTTACCTAAAATGAAAAAAAAAACCACTTCTTGAAGAGAATCATAAAATTTGAATTATGAATTTTTTCAATTTTTTATTCAAGCAAGACCGTTGGGCACACTCCAAAAGCCCCATGATTACTCATAAGGGAAACTCAAAGCCAACATCTGCAAATGAAACTTCTCAATGAAAATTTTCATCAGAGACTGAACCAGATTATCAACATGGGGAGGACTGAATGGACTCCCCACCATTAGAAACAAACTGGTACTATTTTACTCCTGAAGAAATTTCAGTAGGACCCATGGTGGATCTCCCCACCATGAGAACCAACCAGCTTAACCAACCAGCACAGACCAACACAGGAAACCTGACATGGTCCAACTTAGGAATTTTCCATATAGACCAACAAAAACAATCCAAAAAACCCCTTTATAAGGTATCCAATGAGAGAAAATCCAAACCAAGGAGAAAGAACTACACAATTTACCATCCTCATAGGATGCGACCATCTTCAGATGAGCACACACTAAAACCGAAATTGATTCATAAAGTCCAACCGCACAAGGAAAACCAAACAGGGATCCACATCTAGAAAGATTAACCACTAAAATCTCAAGAAAATGAGACTACCATGCCTCCTTATAACCAAGTAGGACTCTTCCACTACTAAGGATCATAACGAGGGATGAGGCCTTCACATAATTTCCCACAAACAGGGCATTTCCAAGACAAAGGAGCTACAAAAGATAAGCTTAAACTATCCCCATCCAACACTGGAGACCAAAATGGACCAAGGTTCCTCACACCCCTGCAATTCATGACTATGTGTAAGCTTCACAATGGGTCCTATGTTTAGAGCTATGATGTTTGAAGCATCTATTACCTTGCAGTTAGGAGTTGAAGATCCCTGGTTGGAACTCTTTCTTTTGGTGCCACAAGCAGCCACATGGAAATCCAGGAAGAACTAATAGAACACAACACACCATGGAATTCACTTCACCTCAACAAGACACTTCACTGATAAGGAGATTCAGGGGACACATACACATCATACTCCTTCATCCTAATGATAAATAGTATAAAAAAAATAACACATGGAAGGTGCCTTCATTTAGAATAGATAAATTCGGAATTTCTAAAAAAAACATGCTCCCATTAAAATATAAGTTCTAAAAAGAGTCAAAATCCAACTCCTACATCTAGAGACAAAAATGCAACACCACAAAAAACCACTATAAATAACTATTATAATAGAGGAAGTACACATAGGAAGGGACTTCAAACTGATCCCAAACAGCACCCTACTCCTATGAACTGGATCCACATCGCTTCTAGAAGACACTCCAAAAAATCATTGTAAGTGTACTATGCATACACAATCATGGAATGTCTCAAAGTATTTGTACATGGATGCTCCTTATGACCAGATTTTCCACACTACTAGCATAACATGATCATATTCCCGAAATAAACTGATGAAAAAACCAAAGGCCTTTCTTTTACCGCGGCCAGCACCAACAGCTTCAGGCCACTTTCCATTACTAGAATTTTCCTTCACCAATTCCAAGATGAACCTTCAGGCATAAATATGGAAAAATTTCACCTTTAACAATTCAGGAAGCTCAAGGAGGTGAGTATTCAAATTTTAAAACTCAAAAATAAAGTATATGAATTGATCAACTGGAGGGTCTTCCAACTGTGAACTACCCATGGTCGCACTTTAAATATCCATCCAATCTTATGAGGGTGTACACTATTCAACAAGGAAACTGATAACCCAACCAAACTAACCCATTGGCCAAAAATTACCACAAACAAATTCTGAACACACCAAGGGAACCAACTCAAAGGCTTCCCAAAACATTTTTCAAAAGAATCCACTAACCATTATTTCAAAACCAAATCATCGATAAGAACTCAAACATGAAACACCTTCCAAACACAAAGAGTTCTCAAACTCAAAACACCTTACAAGAAACATTCCAAAATCACAAGGAAACAAACTTCACAACTACTAGTTATCAAAACATCACACATCCTTTTAAAATCACTTTTGAAAATAAAACAACATTAGGGGGTTTCACACTCACCAATGGTATTCCATGAATACTCACACATGCATATTCTTGTGTCAAACTAGAAACCCATCACCTCATGTCATTCTGGGCACTCATGGAAATACCAAAGGTCAAAACAAAACATTTCCACTTTTCAAGACAAAAATTTTAACCCACATCTTCAACATCTCAATTTACCTCCCATTTCAAAATTTATAAAACTTTTTAAAATCACACTAACCACCGAGTCAAAAACTATTTTCAAACTCCACACATCAATTCAAAACATTTTTTCCCATTCAAGACTATTTTCAGCAGCTTTAAAAAATTCATTTAAAATAGATTTCCAAAACCCACCTTGAAATAGTTCATGTTTTCCAAACAACCAATTTTGATAAACCATATGTTTTGATTATAAAAATACAATCTCAAAAATCTCATCCCCATTTACTCAAAAATAATTTTATACGAATCCACTTTTTTAAGGCTTAAAAATGATTTTGAAAACTCATTTTCCATCTTTCCAAAACCAAACCATTTCCACTTTAAAATTTGGTTTTCAAAATTCTAAAACAAGGGTTTTCAAAAAAAATTCATAACCCAAGAAGACACAAGACAATTATCAAAGGAAAACTAGTGATAATGGTTACTTGGCCATATGGTTGGTGGTCATACGCCAATTGAACCACCATCATAGAGAGTATTCTAAGACTATGTCCCCAGATCCACATGGATTTAAAGGCCCTACAAGCTCACTTAGACCACTATCCCAACTCCCATTTCATTTTCCAAACACCAAAAAATCACAAGAACCAAGTAATTCAAATAAAACCCAACTTCCCATGGCGACTCGAGTCTCGTCATGAGGTGTACTATCCAGGAACCCAACTCGCAACTAAAACCTAAACCCCCAATAGTCCTAGATCTAGTCTATCCAAACTCTTCCCCAAATAACATGACCCAAAAAGAGTGTATCCTAGCTCTGATACCATTTTTTCATGAACCAAGATGGAGTTCCATTAAACCTGACACCCGACCCGATTTGTGTCATGGATCGAAGGGAATTATTGATCCTCACAAGATTGAAACTATTTCCTAGGTATCAACAATACATCATGGGAATGATTTCACCCATTTATAAGATCTTAATAAACCCAAAAAAAATAAACATCACAAGGCTAAATAATCATTACCAAACAAGGAACAATAATTTTTAGAATCAATGTTTTACAACTTTAACCAAAAACCAAAATACTAAAATGGAAGGGAAAACACAAAACATCCCAAATGCCTCTGTGAAACATGAGGGGAAACACCCTTAAACCACCACCACCAACACCTACAACAAGTGTAACACTAGAAACTCGGGTCCACCAACATCACCACAAAACATCCTACCTTTACCTGGTTCATACATAAAAAAGTATACATACACCCAAAGGTGTATGTAGGGTGTGAGAAAAATCCCAGTAGGATGCCGCCCAAAAAAATGGTTACATTCCATAACATTAAAAGACAAATTAACATGCACATTTCCTTTAAAACATTTGAAACATTTCTAAGAAAACATTTTAAGGAAAACTATCACAAGAAACAGTTTTCTAAAGAGAACCCATTTTCACAAGTAATCTTGCTTAAAATAAAAGTATACCCAAGGTCTAATATATACTGACAGATATAACCATATCACATAATCATAATATCACAAGAGAGAACCGTAGATAAATCCCTAGGGATAACTAGCACAATTGGAGCTCTAGGAACCTCGTACCTTGCTGAAAAATGGTATAGAAACCACAACCCACAGTATTCTCATGCATGATCCACTCGGAGGGATTTATCCCAAGGGACTAGTGGTCTTCGATCATATCACATGTTTAGTTAGTGTCGTAATTTTTAGTCCTTTTAAGTGAATCCAAACCTTGCCACTTCTGATTCAACTAGTATCAATTCAGTATAAGAATCCGGGATTTCCACTTCTGAATCACTAGCGTACTAGTTATAGGTTTCCCGCCTAGGTACCTTAGATTCCCTTTGTGCTCAATTCCTCATTTCAAATGTCACACTAATCACCATATTCACATATCATCACACGGAAACCACCATTTCCCATAAACAAAACAATTTTCATGTTACACACAACAAAACCATTTAAAAACACTTTTTTCACCACTTGCATAACTCAAAAAACTTTTTTTCCACATTACAAGTAAAGAATATAATAAATTCAACCATTCCCATGGGACAATCCATTCCAAATCAACACATTATCCAAGTTCCCTTTTTAAAACATGCTTTTCATCATTTACACAATTCACATATCACATTTAAAGGTGCACAAAAAATCCAACATACCAAAATAATCCACTTTTCTTTGAAAATCCATTTTAAACACATTCTCACCTAAAGTTCCCTTGAAAAACATTTTTCACCCTCCACATGAGGCATAAAACCCTTTTTAAGAAACATAAAAATGACACATACAAAAATCATAGCCATTTTCCTTTATAAAATCAATTCCATCATATATATACATGTTAAACACTTCCAAAATCTATTTTTCACCACACAATTAAACCATAGATCACTTTTATAGAGCCAAACAAGCATATCAAATGCATTTAAAAATGTTAGAGCATGAAACCACCTACCTCACACTCAGAAACACTCAGAAAAAGATGTGAAACCTAAACTGCACCATCACAGGACCCTAACAAGGTAATATTTAACAACAATCATCAAGATATTACTCAATAACACAAGATCAAACCCTCCTTAGGGTAAACACACCACTAGAAAACAAGAACTCGAGATAGAGGGAGAATAAAACCTAGAAAAAGGGAGAATCCATCGGAGGAAAAACTTACTTGATGATTCCTTGATGAATCCACACCAAAACAACCAAAATAAAGGAGTCCAAGGGAGCTAAGAGGGGGAGAGGTAGGTGCCTAAGGATATAGAGGTCGAATGAGGTGAGAAAGGGAGGATTTGGGGTCAAATACTGAGAGGAAACAAAGGTAATTTCTCAAATTCTAATGAACTAGATAAGTCACGCGGTTTTCCCACATGGTTTTCCAAACTATGTGGAAATTGTGCACCCCTCTCTGCCCACGAGGAGAAAGTTGCATGGTTACCCACATGGTTTGACAAACCATGTGAAAACTTTACAGTTTCCCACTGTCCAAAAATGCCACTTGTTGACAAGGTTTCCTGGGCTAAGTGCACGGTTTCCCTTTACCGTGATCAAACCATGTGCCACCTGCTGTCATGGAAAAATTTCTCATTTTTATCCAAAAACACAAAGAAAACACAATAGGAAAATTATAAAGCAAAAAATAAATATAAAAATACCTCAAAATGAAAACAAGTATATGACAGGTAGATTCATTCAAAATCCTCTTCACATCTTGAAAGTTTTATTTATACAATTTTATATCAGTATCTACTTGATGGGACCATTTTACAACCTTATTATATGCCTTTTTGTGCACCTGATAAATTTCTTGTAAAACCTTCAAATCCACCTCATTCCAAATGAATCTTTTTTTTATCATCTTCAATGATTCTAATTTATGATCAATAGTTTCATAAATCATTTCTCCTTTGGATTCAATTATTGTAAGATAAGTAATTATGCCTTCAAGTTGATTATAACCCTTAAAAAAAGTTTAGCCTTATTTCTAATAATAATTCTATTTTAATCACATTTGTTTCTAAAAACCCATTTTAATAAAATTATAGAATTTTCTTTAGGTATTTCAACTAAGGTCCGGATTTTTTTCCTTTCAAATTCATTTAGTTCATCTTACGTATCCTTAATCCAATATTCATCACCTAAATCCTCATCAAGATTCTTAGGTTTAAATTGGGAAAGGAAATCTAGATGTTCTATTTTATTTCTTAAGGAACTTCTAGTCCTAACTGGTTGATCAACATCACCAATGATACTATTACTAGGATGATTCCAAATAAGCAACTAACTTATTAGGTTTTGAAAATGTTGTTCTTCAACATAATATTCCTGAGGAATAAATTTATAAACAATTTCTTGAGTTATATCCTTATGGGAAGAGTTTTCAAACAAAGGTTTAAAATCATTTTTTAAAATAACATCTGAGGAGGATGTAGGTTTAGGTTGTTTAAAAACAAAAGGTTTGGTTTCATCAAACTTAACATGTATTGTTTTCTCAATAATATGAGAATTTTTATTAAAACCCCTATATGCCTTAGAAGTAGTGGAATAACCTAAAAATATTCCTTCATCAGATTTGGGTGAAAATTTATGTAAGTTATATTTTGTATTCAGGATGAATACTTTTCAAAAAAATTGAAGTAAGAAAATTTTGGTTTTATTCCTATACAAAACTCATAAGGAGTTTTATTAAGAAAATTTTTAATCAAAACTTGATTTATAGTTTAGTATTCAGCCCAAAAAAATTTACCAATTGAGTATTCACTCAACATGGTTATTGTTATTTCTTGAATAATTCTATTTCTTATTTCAATAAAACCATTTTTATGAGGAGTTCTAGGAGTTGAAAAGTTATGTTCTATACCTTTCTTACTACAAAAAATTTTCAAAATCATAATTTACACATTCTTTACCATGATCACTGTGAATATTTATCAAGGGAAGTTTTTTATCATTTTTAATTTTGGATATAAAGTTTTTAAGATAACAAAAGGCTTTATATTTCTTTGTGAGAAAATAAAATCATGTGTATCTAGTGTAATCATCAACCAATACATATACATAGTATTCTCCCCCAATACTCCTAATTTGTGTAGGACCAAATAAATCCATTTTCACTAACTCTAAAGCATGATAAGTTGATACTTCACTAATATATTTAAAACTTGACTTATGTTTCTTACAATATTTACAAGGGTCATAAAATTTTGAAGTATCAAACCTAAGTTCTAGTAGATCCTTAACAAGTATTTTCTTAATCAACTTAGATAAGTTTCTAAGGATATAGTGTCCTAAACTTATATTCAATAAACAAGATTGGTCTTCCATTGCAATTAGGCAAGGTAAGACTTAGCTCTTAAGGTATTCTAAGTTAAGTGTGTAAACATTCTCATGTTGATTAACAGAAAGAATAAATTTATCCTTGGGACTATGTACTAAGCACTTATCATTCCTAAATTTTACAAGGTAACCTTCATCGCATAACTTACTTATTCTTATAAGTTTTTTCTTAAGACCTTTAACAAACAAAAAAATTGAAAATAAAGCTTTACCAAGAAGAACAATGTTACCTATTCTGATAATCTCTCCTTGAAGATTATCTCCGAAAGTAACATTTCCACTATTTATCTTGATAATATTTTCGAAAAAATATTTATTACCAGTCATATGTTGGGAAAAACCACTACCCATGTACCAAGTATTCTTATTTTTGGTACTTTACTTATTTTCCTGAAAAAAAAACAATTATACTTTCGACACCCAAACCTTCTTGGGTCCGGTAATGTCAAAAAACAAAAAAAAATTAAATACACATTTATTTAGAAAAATGTTCATTGTGAAAACCTAGGGATTTAACTTTATTAAGTGACCAATTATTTTTAGTGGCCACTAATTTGACACTTGGTGAAAAAGATGGCACTTTTAGGAATAGAGAAATTGTTACTAAAAATGGGTTTTTTATAAGAAAACCCCATTCTGAAATTATTCCCATGAGGATGAATTTGTTTGTATATTTTGTCAAAATTTTATCTAACATTAGTAAAGTTTGAAAAAAGTTTCTTCAAAGAATAAATTTAAAATTTTAGTTTTACAACTAAATTATTATCCTCTTTAGTGATAGTTTTGGAATTAATTTTATCAAAACTAGTATGTAAAGAATTTTTCTAAGAAACTATTTTTTCTAAATCATTAGAAATAGTATCATTTTTGGAATTATATTTGTCAAGATATTTAGAAAGATCTAATATTTATTTTGTTAAAACATTTATTCTTGAATCATCCTTGATAAGTTTTGCCTTATCATTATCAAGTTTTCTTCAAATTTTACAATTTTAACTTTCTAACAATTTGGAAAAGTGGGAAAATTATTCAAAAGAAAGTGAAGTATTTTATTCAATAGCTGGGGAAGATTATTCATATAAAGATATATAATTATTATCATCAATATAGTTTTTACTTAGATATATATTAGTAAGATTCTTAGTATATTTTACCTTATCCATAAAATGATGATTTACTTGAGGTACTTTGGAAAAACGACCTATGTTCCTCTAACCATAAATTTTATTCTCAAAAATATATTCAGAAGAATCACCTCCATTATAACTCCATGTTTCAACAGCTTTCAGAACTTTATTTCCCTTATATTTGTAATATTTATTGGAATTCCTTTTTGAATTTCTATCTAACCTGTCTTTCCTCTTCAGATTAGGACAATTTGTTCTGATTTTTTTACCTTTTTTACATTCATAAAAAGTTAATTAATCTTTCTTATCATTTATATCTTTATGACCTTTCTTGTATCTATATTGGAAATATTTTTTTCCAATTATCTTCTTCATTCTTCTTGCAATATTTTCTAACTCGTTTTCAGACTATTCAAAAACACTAGAATTATATTGAACAATGACTTTCTTCTTTATTGAAGGTTTAAAAACTTTTATGGTGTTTTAGATTTGATAGAAATAGTATTAAAATAAAAAAGAAATACCTCCATTCTTATTCTTTTATTTATTATTATCTCTCTTGTGTATTCTTTCATATTGCATTAAAGTTCCAATGATATCATCAAGAGTAATATTTGTTAAATTTATTGTATCATCAACAGTAGTCCTCTTTTATTTCCATTCATTATTCATGATGTTAATAATCTTCTCAAAAATAATATCATCATATAAACCTTTATCTCCAATAGATTTTAAATTATTTATAATATTCATAAACCTTTGATGCATCTTGGAAACAGATTCTCCAGGTAAAAACTCAAAATCTTGATAACTATCTCTTAACATGGCTCTCCTGGTTTCAATAACCTTAGAAGTTCCAAAATGTGTGCTTTCTAAATTTTTCAAAATTCTATTGGAAACTTTAAAATATGATATTTGGTTATAAATACTTCTTTCCATGGAGAATAACAAATTGTTTCTAACTTTGTAGTTTAGTTGATATTATATTTCTCTTGATGTGTGAAAGCTGAAACTTCCTTATTAATAATTTTGTAATATCTAGTTAACATGACAAAGTTACCAAATCCAGTGTTGATAAAAAAAGTCTTCATCTTATCTCTCTAATACTCATAATCATCACCATCAAAAATAGGAGGTCTTTTTGGATTTAAATTTTATATGGATCTGAAATTAATTCCTTTCATCTTTAAAATAAATATATATTATTTTCCATGAAACATGTTAGTGTAAAAAAGTTTTATAAACAAAAAAAATTATAAGAAAAACTTTAATAAAATTTTAAAATTAAATAAAAAAAATTTCAGCAAGTATATAAACAATGTAATCCTACTCTAATGCCAATTTTTGGATATCAATATGAGTTATATTGATATTAGGATCAAAATAATATGTTATTGATGGATCTATTACAATAGGGGGTGAATTTTAGTTTTAAAAAACTTTAGTTTACAAGTGTTTAAACTAAAAAATTTCACAAACATCTTTAAGTAATACTACCAGAATCAGACTCAGCACTTAGTCTAATTAACAGAGTATCATAATCAAGATTTATTTTGATATATCAATGTTATAAAATCATAGTTAGTGTCAATAAGATTTAATCAATATAAAATATTTAAGTCACAACAGATCTAATTAATTAGAGTGTAAGAATCATAATTAGAGTAATTACGATAGGATAGATAGTAAGAAAGATGGATACAATGTTTCACTTTATTTTATATAAATGCGGTGGAAAATTTATTTTTAATGAAACAATAAATACAATAGCAATGTGATGTAATAATGACTTACAACTATTATTAAAAGAATAAACCTCTTTTATCCTTAAGTGTAAGGTAGCTAGTAACCTTGGCTAAAGGTATCCCTTTTTTATACTTACAAGAAAGTTTGTCTTTCTTCAACAATGAAATCCCTCGATATAAAGATTGAATCTATCTTCCTAGCCATAGAATACCTCGAATCGATGGACTGGATTCTATGTCTCACTATCCTTATGAACCCTTAATTTGGATGATTGGATTCTTCTTCTTATTATACCCAAAATACCTCAATTGTAATCACAAGAATTGAACACACAAATAAATTACAAAACAATTCTTAAGGAGATAACCTAAAAAGGTTTCCTTAAGAAGTCAAAACTCCAAAATAATTACAAAAGACTAGAAACAATACATTAACACTTTATAATCTTCAGATCTCTCACACAAGTTAGAAATTGAAAAATGAATCATCCAGCAAGCTTCAAACTCTTTGAATGACCAAGTATTTATAGTAGAACTCCCAATGGTCATATTTCCTTCCCAATGATCATATTTTCTCTGAGTTTGTCGCAACGACTTAGACACCTTGAATTTGATAGATCATACCTCTCTAGAATAATATAATGTCTAACATCGTATTGGATTACACCATCAAAGTGTAAAAGTATTCCTTATATTAGAAATAAGTCTTCCGAACATGATTATAAACTTTAAGTCAGTCCAATGGATTTCCTTAAAAATGTCATTATGATAATCTTCATGAGGGTCAGTATGATGTTCATCAATACTGATGTCAGTCGGATTTTTAAGACTTTTTCATTATGATAGTTATGAAAAAAAATCTTACATCTAATCTGATAAGGGTGAGTCCGATGTTCATCGGTCCCAAGCTCATTGCGATAATTATAATGAATAAATATAAGTTTATTTTCATAATTCATTAGAACTTATTCTAAGTGTGGTAAAAGAATATGTTTTCTAAAAAACATTCTAAAACACTTTGAACATGAAAATTTAGTAAATATATGTTTAAGAAAGAGTGTGATTTCCAAAATAAAAGGAATGGAAAAATGAGAAATAGAATTTCGGAATCAACAATGCTAAATGAATGCTACGTTAAATGGAAATGATCTCTAAAAAAATACATGCTTGTCTAAATGATAACATATTTTTTGAAAGGACCATGAATTACTCATAAAATGACATAAGTATGGCATGGATCGATACAAGAAAGATGAATCAAGTCCTTTGAAAGTTGTATGGTACTTTCCAATCTTTCCATGGTTTATAAGAATATGTGGATGTTGAGAAATAGTAATAAAATTGACATGTCATGCAGATACAATAATTAAAGATGGTAACCTACGTCATCTAGAAGACTCTCCTCGGTGGAATAAAATTGATTATGAGTATTCTAAATTTGGAAATCAGCTGAGAAATTTTTTTTCTTGTGTTTTATATAGATGTAATAAATCCTTTTGGTGTACAGAGTAGTACTCATGGTACATGGTCCATCATGTGGGTAAATTATAACTTTCGACCATGGTTATGCATAAAGTGAAAATGCATTATGTTTTCTTTACTTATATCTATACCAAAATAACCTTGTAAGGATATTGATGTCAATTTGGATCTATTGATCAAAGATATGAAATTGAGGTGGGATATAGGTGTTACAATGTATGATGCTCATAAAAGTGAAGAATTCACATTGAGGGCTATGTTGTAAGGGATAATAAATGACTTTCCTACTTGTGGAAATTTTTAAAGCTATATCATTAAAACAATCTTGGGGTGTTTGATTTATGAAGAATAAACACACTCAATCGGATTGAAACATTCCTTGAGGACTGTGTTTTTAGGACATCATAATTGTTTACCTCTATGACATAAATATTGATCTTGGAAGATAGCATTTTATGGGAATACCGAACAAGGTACATCACCATCTCCACTAACGGGTGGTCAACTATTTGATAAAGTAAAATATATTGACAATGTTTTTGGTAAATAATTTTTGAAAAAACTTATGAAATTATGTTGTGAAAATAGATCAATTTTCTTTGAATTTCCGTATTGGAATTGTTTGTACGTTATATATTATCTTGATGTCATTCATGTGGAAAAAATGTATTTTATAGTGTTATTTAAATATTACTAATTGCTCTTGGAAAAAAATATGGAATCAAGGCTAGGTTGGACATGATTGGCATGGTGATAAGGGAATATTTGGCACTGGTGAAGGGTAAAGGGTGTACTTTTCTTCCTCTAACAGCTTACACTCTATCTAGATAGGAAAAATTGCAATTTTTTATTTTCCTTAATGGTGTAAAAGTTCCAAAGGGGTATTAATCAAATATCAAGAATGTAATTTCAATGAATAATTTGAAGTTATATGGACTAAAATCACATGACATTCATGTTTTGATGTAAGATTTGATGTTTGTTTCTTTTTTTTTGCATTCTGCTTAAAAATGTATGACATGTATCAACTAAACTTTTCTTCTTTTTTGAATCCATGTGTAGTAAATTTATAAACTTGGAGAAGTTTCCAATCATGAATAATGAGGTTGTAGTCATATTATGTTAATTAGATATGTTCTTCCCACTATCATTCTTTAATAAAATGGTTCACCTTATGGTTCACTTGGTTAGAGAGGTTCAACTATGTGGTCTTATCCATTATAGATAGATGTACCACATTGAACAATATATGAATATTTTGAAATCGTATGTCAAGAATAAAAGTTTTCCAGAAGTTTGTATTATAGAATAATATATTTTTGAAGAAGATGTTGAATTCTATATCAATTACCCATCATATGTTTATAGCATCAGTCTCCCAAAGTTTCATTATAGCGAACGCCTTATGGGTGAAGGGGTTTTTAGAAGATATGATGTTACAATTACCATTACAGAGTAGGATCAAGTTCACCTTTAAATTTTACATAATAGTGAAGATATTGATCCATACGTTGAATCCCACAGATAAATTATTAGAGATTTGAATCCATCAAGGGCTAAAGGATGGATATCAAATACACATAGTCAATGGTTTATAAGATGGTTCTAAGATCATATTTATAAGGAGTTATCTAAAAATATGAATTCAATTGTCAAACCACTTTAATGGCTAGCTAGGGGATCAAATGAAAATTTTATATCTTATGCTAGTTTTGTAATCAATGGTTATATTTTCTATACAAAAGAACATGATGACTACAGTACAATTAAAAATGGTGGAGTTATGCTTGTGGTGGAAGATATGTGCATATCTAGTTCCAAGGATAGAAATCTAATCTATGTGAGTATGTCATATTTCAACATTATTGAATAGATATACAAGTTATATTATACAACATTTCAAGTGTTGATTTTACATTGAAAATGGGTTGACAATAGGAGTTCAGTGGAAGTTGATGATGTGGGGTTCATGAAGGTGAATTTCAATGTGGAAGGGGAAAAGGATGATTCATAATGGAATCATAAGCAGTGAAAGTATTTTATGTCACGGATCTATCAAAAAGGAATTAATTGATTATCCTACTAAAGACTAAAACAAGTATTGGATCTTATAAAAAATAAATCGAGGATAAATGTAGAGACCCGAAGCTTAACGTACATGGACATTACATTACTTTTGCGGAATACTTAGTACATAACAAAAACACACACACAAGAACCGTAATAGTTTAGTGTCTTTGGAAACTCGGAATATAATCTTCTAATCATGGTGAAATATCTTCAACATCTCCCATAAAAATATTCCTTTTTTTTTTACCTAAAACCTTTCTTTATATCCTGGGGAAAATAAAACATAAAATGGTGAGCTCAAATGCTCAGTAAGGGTAAACAAAAGAAATATCAATCACATCATATTCATAAGAACATAACATTTTGGAAATCTTAACCTGCAAAAGAGATCATAATATCATAACATGGGATAAATCATAGTAGTGAAATGTAATCCCAATAATCATAACTTAAAACATAAAACCTTGTGGCATACACACATAATCATAGAGAATCATTTATTATTATTCAAGACTCATTTCTAAGACTATCTTAGTGGAAAAAGTTCATTTCTGAACCGAGTTCACTCCTCGTTTCAGTCCTGTTTCACTGAACCAGTTTAATCTGTCATTCCATCCAAGTCTATCTCATGAGATATAAAATATTTACCCAATGCATTGGAGAGAAATATAGGTCCCATCCATCTCATAATGAAATCATTCTTACTTGTGCCACAAAATAAACATACATCATTCATAATAACCCAATAAATAAAAAGGGTTTCATAAACATCATCCCATTATCACATAATCCATATAAAAGAAATGGATATCATTTCATAATAAGAAAATTGAAACCATATAAATCTTAGAGACATGATACTTGAAACATAAACATATGAAATAATGTCATCTTAGATGAAAAATAGTTTTGATAAAACACTTGAAATGAATTCTTGAGGAAAATATCCTTTCTTCTTCAAAATCATTCTCTTTTCACAAAATGTCATGAAATTTTAAAAGAAAAGTATTTTTCTGAAAATAGTCATGAAATCTTTTGGAGGAAGCTTAATGAAAACAAGGCATTATAAAACCGTAAAAATATGTTCATTCTGTATAAGTTAAAAAAAACATTCTTCTCGTACTTTTGCTGGAAAAGTCAAAAAGTACCTCGTATGGTAAACAAAAGAAAGATTCCTTCCATACGATGTGGTAAAAGTAAGAAAAGGGTAAAAATGTCTTAAACATACATGGAAGTAAAGTAAACATTTTATGAAAACATTTTGAGAGCATATGGACATGGATAATAAACATAACCCCCAGTAAATACTTACGAGTAAACAATCTCGGATAAGAATGAGATTGGAATAATTATCTCTTACCTTATGTCTGATATGATTCGTATGTATCCGAAACTCCTGTATAATGATTTAAATAATGTCATTGACTTATTATAGAATCATATTCATTGTTATGATATCATATATGGTTCACTTATGACTTTATATTACCCATTATTTTGTAAATTCCATGTTAAAGAGCGTTTTGGGTAAAATCGTTTCATTTATCGTATGTGTTTCAACTCGTCGTTCTTGATATTATTACTTATATATTGATTTTAATAATTCAAGAATTTAAAACATGATTTATATATAATATATATTCATTATATACATATATATTATATATCGATAAAAGAAATGAAATACACCGTTCATGGAGACGGTAGGCCGTACGTACGCATGAACGTTGTTTTCGTTTCCTTGTTGAATTGAATGGAATTGAGTATATGACATACATATATATATATACATAATTTCAGTAGAATTATTATGTCATATATTTCATTATTATTTATTATATATACTTTATAATAATTCTTTAATGGTTAATCATGGAAAATGAATCTCATCGCGTTCGTGGAGACGGTAGTCCGTACATACGCACGAGCGATGATATCATTCCCATGATTGTGGAATTGTATTGGAGTGTATGTATAATATTTAAGAATAAATATCACTTTACAATAATAATATATAGTTATTTATTTACACCATTATACCCATCTATGTAAGGTGGTGGTGGAAAAACAGATTACACCACGGCGTTGAGACGGTATTCTGTACATACGCACGTGTGGTGATTTCGTTTTCCATAGGATGGATAGATGGTGAAATAGGGTTGTTTAATAATTATAATAACATATCAGTATATGAGTGATACTGATGCTATTACTTCATAATGAAACAACTAAAGAAGAATAAGTGGAAGAAGAAATAAAGTTGAAAGAATCGAAAACGGACATTACCTCTTCTTTGAAGTACCTTTTTGAAACCTCCTCTTAGGGCACTAATATTGGTCTTTGGAGAAGACCAGAACCTATAGGATGTTTCTAGGGAAGTGGAGAAGAGAAATTGGCAGGGGTTGGCCGAGCATTAAGGCTCAAAGTGGTGTGAGGAAGAGAGGGAGGAGGTGCCCTTTTATAAGGGAGGAGAGGGGCACCTTTGGAAAAACTAAAAATATTATTTTATTATAAAGTCATATTCGGTTTTAAATAGATCTAAATTGATTTATTTCTAAGATAAGGTGGGTATGTGTATAAAGCCTCTCATCAAATAGAATTTAGACAAGTTTAGGTTCCTATTTTAACCTTATCATTTAGATTTAACTTTAAGTTAGATAATTTTACTTTTACCGTGTCTTTTTGTGTTCTTACACTATAAGGTTAATAAACTTAATATAACAAGCCAAATGAACCCCAAGTTGTTTATTATTAATATATATAACCTTATATAAGTCATTTGGCCGAACCTTATATTTTTAGGAATATAATGACAATTAATAATATAATATTTGTTTTAAAAACTATTTTATGTCCATTTTTACACTATTTGGTAATTGATTTTTGTGAAAATCATAACAGAATTATTAGTTCGAAAAAAGTTAATTAAATCAACACTAACATGTCATATTAACATAGAAAATTTTTGTAATTCATAAAAAGTCTCAAATTACATTTATTTGGGTATTTATAACATCAATTATGTCAATATTTCATTAATAAGATAATTATTGCATCATCATTGTGTCATAAATAAATTAAATTATTTAAAGTATAAAAATTAAAAATAAAATATCATTATGTAGGAAATATTTTTATCTTTATAATTAATATTTATAGTCGAATTTATCTTATGTATAACCCTATATTAAAAATGATTTACTTATTAAACATTGATTTTAACTATTTTAACCCTTCTTTAAATAAATTAATAATAAATGTCCTAATCTAATCCAAGTGGGCCTAAATGGTCATATTTTATTCCTAAGGTTTTTTCTGGTCGAATTACACTTATCCAATAGAATTAGGACATGTGTTAGGGTAATAATAATATCATTTTTACCCTTAATTACCCTATTTACTTTTAACCGTGGTAAATAAAAGTAAAAAGTTACTATTTACCAAAAATTATTTTCATCTCTTTGAACCACATTTTACTTACTGACATCAACCGTGTCTCTTGGATTTTTGAAATTCCATTCACAAAAGCGGTAAAATTAAGTTTTATGTAAATTTGCAAATTCCACTAAGAGATGGGTAAAAGACGATCAAAAGTTCAATAAAAATTTTATATATCTAAAATTATTAAAAAATGATTCCAATGAATTACATTGAACTTATATAGGTTTTATGTATCAATTTTGACCTAAAATAAATTTAAATAAAATAAATAATTATTTAAATAAAAAGTCGGGTTTTAAATAGTAACTCAGTGTTTTCACTATTCATCAAAAATTGAAAGTTTTCAGAAAAATACCAAAATTTCACCCTAGGCTAATTTCGATATTCCAAATCCAAAAATGAAGTCCATTTTCAAAAATAAAATTTATAAAATATCAAAAAGTCGGTATTACTATTCATAACGGCTAGTTTTAATAATATTTTAATAGCATATCGTTGTTTAGTGAAACTCAGTATTGCGTACAACACACGCTATTGTGGAAGGTCGCGTTTGCGTGTAATGCAAGCCAAGTCAGGGATGCGTGTTGTGCAAGCTCCTTTTGGTGTAGCATACAACACAAGACATTAATTAAATTAAAAAAAATAATATTTTTCATAAAATCTCGGGGTGTTACATTCTACCCCCCTTAAAATGAATTTCGCCCTCGAAATTCGTCGAGGTTATAAATGGTTTATGACTCGAAAGTTTCTTTAATAGAAACCCACATCGTAAAAAGGAATACAAAAACTTGGATTTAAAAAATAAAGTATGAAACGTAACGGTTACCCAAATTAACTCATCACAGGGATTCCATGTAGGAGAACATAGGTGAAAATATGGATATGGAAGAGAAATCTAATCATCATGTTCTGATGGAGAGTGGTAGAGAACATGGCTATGGAAAATCCAGCAATCACAAAGCCATAAATTTGTGACGATCTAAGGTACCATATGATTCATCAGATATAAGAGCACTAGGACAACATTTTTGGTTTTCAAGATCATTTCCCTAAAGTTGAAAATTTTGAATTAGAAGAAATACTTACTTGATTTTGGTACAATGTCACTATTGTTCATGAATTGAACAATTTCCACTTCATCACTTAAAGAAATGAAGTTGAATTTGTTATTCGTGAAGCATTATCAGATAATTTGATAGAATGATGGGTCATTCCATCTGTTTCAAAAGGTTAGAAAAAGTTATAAGTCCATCTTATGGTGAGATTAATCAGATATGGTTCTAAAATGGACTTATACTTCACCTATCATCCTGCATAATAAAATAAAACTAGTTTCTACTAACCAGGGACTTCCTGTAAACCAGTGGTAGGAAATAAATGCCTTTCGCACTTCAGTTGTGGGTTCGATTCCCACGGCCTTGTCCGACGCGATGGGCTATCGCCCATCCTGCAGGTTGTCCTTTTTCTAAAACTACATTACTATAACATCCCATCAATAATATCGAAAAAAGTTCTATCCTTAAACAATACTAACTTATGTCCAACATAATCCATTCCAATATTTAGGATTATCTAAAATACTTCGGTCCAAGCTCATAGTATAAAGAAAATGATTACTTGAAATGTCACATAACAATCACGTGAATGCCATCATTTATCCCCAATATATCATAAGATATATCTTGTTGGTCAAATTACAAACATGTGAATACCTTAATCATGTATTATCTTGAAGAATGGATATCCATTGAACCTTAGTGAAACCATGAATGCAATTAAAAGTTAACACTTTCTACATACCAAAATCCTCAAAACTCTATATACTCAAACCATGATATCACTTAGTCCTTATATCAGTCATGAGCTCATGAATACAATCAAACATCTCATTATCTTCTTATACTTTCATTATGTGCATATCATCTACTTTCCAAAAATATCTGAATAACCTTTCATGGTTACCGGTACCATTCAACATTGTTGGGACCACCTTGTATATGAAGATTGTATTTGTTGTCAACAGTTGTCAATGCTGGTCAAAATGAAGAAGGATATGAAGAAGAACTCCAAAGTTAATGGAGATCGGTTGAAGTGAAGTTGCCTGGAGAATTGTTATGGAATCATAGCATTGGATTTCATAATTGAGCAATTCTCTTAGACGATAAATTCAGACGATTGTTGAGCTAATCCTAGGTTCAAAGAACATGTGTCAATGGTGACACATTGTTTACAACAATGAAGAATGGAGAAGTATCATCCATTTGAGGATGATTGGAGCAGAATGGTGAATTATCATCTATCTAAGGATGGTTGAAGAAGAATGAGGATTTGAAGAAGACAATGCAATGATTTATGATTGCATGTGAACCATGCAAGAGATTTCTTGAAGAATAGAATCATATGATTTGCAGAATGATGGTTATGAAGAAGAGAAAATGTGGAAGGGCTTGCCATTCTGAGGTAGACAGGCATTTCACATTGTATCTAAATCAGACGATGCTTTGCTGGTATGTATTTCACACAAATCATGAGTTAGGAGAACTTGTGATGCAAGCCTTATGAAGGAAAGGGGGAGAAACGATGATGCCAGTCATATAAGGTTATGATTGGAAGGAATGATGCTGCTGGAAGATAGGAAAGATTCAGTTCCCATTGCAACTCTGACGATGCTTAAGATGATCTGTCAAAGGATAAATATCACGATAGTGGGATTCGTGATAAGAGCAGAGGAATGGTTATGTGAAGCAGTAAAGAGATAAAATGGCAAAGCAATAGACAATCTGGGGATGGCAGAAAAGCACAGTTTAAGGTGGCGCCGTTTTCCAGTGTTTGCCAAATTTAAGGGCCTGAAAATCGGGAGATGAAGAAATGTGCTTGGCAACTGATGTTGCACATACGATTGAAGATGGTTTATACGTGCAAAAGAGTTATTCAAGGTCAGAACTATGAAAAATGACAAAGGCATGGAGTGCGCGGAAATTTAGGCACGTTTCGCGCAAAAATAAAGTGGTGCGCGCAATATCTGCGGGATGCGCGAAATAGTAGCGGGTTGCGCGAAAAATCTGCGGGATGCGCGGAATATTGGCATGGTGCGCGAAATTGAGGAATGAAGTTTTCGCGCAAATGATGGTTCGAGATCAGAAGATCAAAAATTGGCAAAGGCATAAAATGCGCGAAATATTGGAGCAATGCGCGAAATCTGATGTTGCAGGAAAGATTGGGTTTGCGCGCAATATGGAACGCGGTGCGGAATTTTGCGCGCAATTGGTGCTTCATGCTTAGAAGGATAAAAAATGACAAAGGCATGAGGTGTGCGAAATATTGAAGCATGGCGCGAAATATGAAGTTTCATAAAAGAGTTTTTACGCGCATGGAGGAGGTTTTACGCGCGGATTAGTGTTTTTCACGCGTGTTCAAAAATGCCTATAAATATGAGGCTAACCCTTGTTAGTTGATGATGCTCGACACATAGACAAATCCTGAGCTCTGACGCGCGGAAAAATTGAAGTATAGAGTATTGCGCGAAAAGAAGAAGTGCTGCGCGAAAAAGGAACTGCTGCGCGAAATAGGAAGTTCTGCGCGAAAAGGAAGAGTTGCGCAAAAGGTTTTTCGCGCCAAAAGGTGTTTTTCCGCGCAAGGCTTGAATTTTATGCGCAAGTCGCCTAGAAGGGTGCGCGAAAAATTTGAGGGTACTGCAGGCCTTCGATAGGTGCATTGCACTCTCGAAGCAGCTTTGTGAAGAAGAAAGAACTGTGAACCATTCGGTTTCACAAAGAGAAGTTGAACCGCACTCACACGACTGGTGTTTAACACTCTCGTTGTGCTTTGCGAAGTGAAGAAGAACTAGACGTGCAATTGAACTCATATCTGCACAAAGGAAGAATTCAGTATACCAATACACTCAGGTGTTGGTATTGAGAAGAGAAGGAAGAAAACAAGAAGAATAGAGTATGCCCAACTGAAGGCTGACAATTATTCAGGGCAGTTTAATTCAGATGATGCTTTTTGAGCAGATCTTCAGTGTTTGAATAATCACATTGGTGTATGTGATTCTAGCTAAATAAATAAGGTGATTAGTGCAGTCAGTTGTTGCACTAAGAGGAAGAAGGAAGAAGAACTAGTGCAGTTTGTTTTTGCACTAGAGATGAAGAGAAAGTAAGAAGAGAATTGCTTGCCTACTGCTTTGCAAGTAATCAAGTGAAGAGCACTATAATAGATCAAGAGTAGAACCAACCTTTTGAAGAAGGAAGAAGACTGTCTCGATAGGCAGTATAAAGATCCAGCTAGAGGCTGCAAGTTGGACTTGGCTTTCACCAGTCCAGGGAAGAGGATTGTTTCCCACCCCCCTCCAAAGTGTAGGGACTCACACTGGCTAGAGGATTGTTTTCCTAGCCACTCCATTGTAACAACATTTTACATTATAGTGGAGAATCCATGCAGTGGTCATACCCATGCATGGCAAGGACGTAGCTACTCTTATTGAGTGGTGAACCTTGTAAAAATATCGTGTGCACATTTTTACTGCTTTCTATTATTGCATGCGACAGGGAAAAGAGAATAAGAGAATCAAGATCCTAACAGGTCTAGAGGTACAGGGATAAAAGTTGGAATTGGTTTAAAAAGTCCCCAACACTGATTCACCCCCCCTCTCAGTGTTAGGTATATCCCAAACTGGTCCTTTCAAACATATACTTTCAAATACTTTAGGAAAAACAATAGTGTAACAATACTTAGATGATTCTTTATTCCATAGTACCATACATTATTCTTTATAAAAATACAATCATTCCACTAACTTCTTAAACCACTGATTGAGCATCATCATTTCTTTCATCTCATATTTCATTTGTAGTCTCTTCATCATCATCCACATAAATACTACTCATATGACCATGCTGATTCCCTTCATGAGATTTTCCCTTAGGGCATTGGTTTGCATAATGCCCATACATTCCACATTTAAAACATCTAATCACTGTTGATGTCGTAGCAATACCATTATCCTTGTCCATGCTGCTAACTGAACCTTTTCCTTTGCACTTACTGGCTTTGTGTCCTTATTTTCCACACCCAAAGCATCTTCCAGTTCCTTTGAAACAATCTCCCCGATGCCTCTTCCCACATGATTTACGTGAGGGAAATTGAACTTTCTTTCCTCTATGATCATCATGAAACTCCATCTTTCTCTTATTATCTGAGTCGGGAAACTTACCAAAGTTGAGATTATTGATCATATTATGAGATTGCTGATTAGGCATAAGAACGATGTTTGGACTTCCAAATCTCGTTTCATTTGGTTTCTCATGAATAATATCATTCCATTGTCAGTCATATCCTCCATTATCATGAATCTTCCTATTTCCAACCATTTTTCTAAAACCCAAAAAGAATAGTGTGAGAGGAAAAAATCATGCTAAGGAAAACAACATAGTAAAGGGGGATCACCCTCAATATCTAACATCTTAGGTTAAATTCTAAGATCGTTACTGTAGTTCTAGGACTATATCCTATACGTATACTTATCTTTAGGGACATCCCTAGACATACCTTAGAAATATCTCTAGGGATCTCACTAACATTTTCGCATCCTAGTTTCCAAAGGTTGACTAAACCTTTCCTCTGATACCAACTGTAGAGACCCGAAGCTTAACGTACATGGACATTACATTACTTTTGCGGAATACTTAGTACATAACAAAAACACACACACAAGGATCGTAATAGTTTAGTGTCTTTGGAAACTCGGAATATAATCTTCTAATCGTGGTGAAAGATCTTCAACATCTCCCATAAATATATTCTTTTTTTTACCTAAAACATTTCTTTATATCCTAGGGAAAAGAAAACATAAAAGGGTGATCTCAAATGCTCAGTAAGGGTAAACAAAAGAAATATCAATCACATCATATTCATAAGAACATAACATTTTGGAAATCTTAACCTGCAAAAGAGATCATAATATCATAACATGGGATAAATCATAGTAGTGAAATGTAATCCCAATAATCATAACTTAAAACATGAAACTTTGTGGCATAGACACATAATCATAGAGAATCATTTCTTATTAGTCAAGACTCATTTCCAAGACTATCTTAGTGGACAAAGTCCATTTCTGAACCGAGTTCACTCCTCGTTTCAGTCCTGTTTCACTGAACCGGTTTAATCTACCGTTCCAGCCATGTCTATCTCATGAGATATAAAATATTTACCCAATTCATTGGAGGGAGATATAGGTCTCACCCATCTCATAATGAAATCATTCTTACTTTTTCCACTAAATAAACATTCATCATTCATAATAACCCAATAAATAAAAAGGGTTTCATAAACATCATCACATTATCACATAATCCATATAAAAGAAATGGATATCATTTCATAATAAGAAAAGTGAAACCATGTAAATCCTAGATACATGATACTTGAAACATACACATATGAAATAATGTCATCTTATATGAAAAATAGTTTTGATAAAACACTTGAAATGAATTCTTGAGGAAAATATCCTTTCTTCTTCAAAATCATTCCCTTTTCACAAAATGTCATGAAATTTTAAAAGAAAAGTATTTTGCTAAAAATAGTCATGAAATCTTTTGGAGGAAGCTTCATGAAAACAAGGCTTTATAAAACCGTAAAAATCTGTTCGTTCTGTATAAGTTAAAAAAAACATTCTTCTCATACTTTTGCCGGAAAAGTCAAAAGGTACCTCATATGGTAAACAAAAGAAAGATTCCTTCCATACGATGTGGTAAAAGTAAGAAAAGGGTAAAAATGTATTAAACATACATGGAAGGAAAGTAAACATTTTATGAAAACATTTTGAGAGCATATGGACATGGATAATAAACATAACCCCCAGTAAATACTTACGAGTAAACAATCTCGGATAAGAATGAGATTGGAATAATTATCCCTTACCTTATGTCCGATATGCTTCGTATGTATCCGAACCTCCTGTATAATGATTTAAATAATGTCATTTACTTATTAAAGAATCATATTCATTGTTATGATATCATATATGGTTCACTTATGACTTTATATTACCCGTTCTTTTGTAAATTCCATGTTAAAGAGCGTTTTGGGTAAAATCGTTTCATTTATCGTATGTGTTTCAACTAGTCGTTCTTGATATTATTACTTATATCTTGATTTACATAATTCCATAATGTAAAACATGATTTATATATAATATATATTCATTATATACATATATAGTATAGATCGATAAAAGGAATGAAATACATCATTCATGGAGACGGTAGGTCGTACGTACGCATGAACGCTGTTTTCGTTTCCTTATTGAATTGAATGGAATTGAGTATATGACATACATATATATATACATAAGTCCAGTAGCATTATTATGTCATATATTTCATTATTATTCATTATATATACTTTATAATCATTCTTGAATGGTTAATCATGGAAAATGAATCTCATCGCGTTCGTGGAGACGGTAGTCCGTACATACACACGAGTGATGATATCATTCCCATGATTGTGGAATTGTATTGGAGTGTATGTATACTATTTCAGAATAAATATCACTTTACAATAATAATATATAGTTATTTATTTACACCATTATACCCATCTATGTAAGGTGGTGGTGGAAAAACAGATTACACCACGGCGTGGAGACGGTATTCCATACGTACGCACGCGTGGTGATTTCGTTTTCCATAGGATGGATAGATGGTGAAATAGGGTTGTTTCATAATTATAATAACATATCAGTATATGAGTTATACTTATGTTATTACTTCATAATGAAGCAACTAAATAAGAAGAAGTGGAAGAAGAAATAAAGTTGAAAGAATCAGAAACGGATATTACCTCTTCTTTGAAGCACCTTTTTGAAACCTCCTCTTAGGGCACTAATATTGGTCTTTGGAGAATACCAGAACCTCTAGGATGTTTCTAGGGAAGTGGAGAAGAGAAATTGGCAGGGTTTGGCCGATAATTAAGGCTCAAAGTGGTGTGAGGAAGAGAGGGAGGAGGTGCCCTTTTATAAGGGAGGAGAGGGGCACCTTTGGAAAAACTAAAAATATTATATTATTATAAAGTCATATTCAGTTCTAAATAGCTCCAAATTGATTTATTTCGAATATAAGGTGGGGATGGGTCGAAATCCTCTCATCCAACAGAATTTAGACAAGTTTAGGTTCCTATTTTAACCTTATCATTTAGATTTAACTTTAATTTAGATAATTTTACTTTTACCTTGTCTTTTTGTGTTCTTACACTATAAGGTTAATAAACTTACTATAACAAGCCAAATGAACCCCAAGTTGTTTATTATTAATATATATAACCTTATCTAAGTCATTTGTCCGAACCTTATATTTTTAGGAATATAATAACAATTAATAATATAATATTTGTTTTAAAAACTATTTTATGTCCATTTTGACACTATTTGGTAATTGATTTTTGTGAAAATCATAACAGAATGATTAGTTCGAAAAAAGTTAATTAAATAAACACCAACATGTCATATTAATATAGAAAATTTTTGGAATTCATAAAAGTCTCAAATTACATTTATTTGGGTATTTATAACATCAATTATGTTAATATTTCATTAATAAGATAATTACTGCATCATCATTGTGTCATAAATAAATTAAATTATTTAAAGTCTAAAAATTAAAAATAAAATATAATTATGTAGGAAATATTTTTAGCTTTATAATTAATATTTATAGTCGAATTTATCTTATGTATAACCCTATATTAAAAATGATTTAATTATTAAACTTTGATTTTAACTATTTTAACCATTCTTTAAATAAATTAATAATAAATGTCCTAATCTAATCCAAGTGGGCCTAAATGGTCATATTTTATTCCTAAGGTTTTTTTTTTGGTCGAATTACACTTATACAATAGAATTAGGACATGTTTTAGGGTAATAATAATATCATTTTTACCCTTAATTACCCTATTTACTTTTAATCGTGGTAAATAAAAGTAAAAAGTTACTATTTACCAAAAATTATTTTCATCTCATTGAACCACATTTTACTTACTGACATCAACCCTGTCTCTCGGATTTTTAAAATTCCATTCACAAAAGCGGTAAAATTAAGTTTTATGTAAATTTGCAAATTCTCCTAAGAGATGGGTAAAAGGCGGTCAAAAGTTCAATAAAATTTTTATATATCTAAAATTATTAAAAAATGAATCTAATGAATTACATTGAACTTATATAGGTATTATGTATCAATTTTGACCTAAAATAAATTTAAATAAAATAAATAATTATTTAAATAAAAAGTCGGGTTTTAAATAGTAACTCATTGTTTTCACTATTCATCAAAAATTGAAAGTTTTCAGAAAAATACCAAAATTTCACCCTATGTTAATTTTGATATTCTGAATCCAAAAATGAAGTCCATTTTCAAAAATAAAATTTATAAAATTTCAAAAAAATCGGTATTACTATTCATAATGGCTAGTTTTAATAATATTTTAATAGCATATCGTTGTTTAGCGAAACTCAGTATTGCGTACAACACATGCTATCGTGGAAGGTTGCGCTTGCGTGTAATGCAAGACAAGTTAGGTATGTGTGTTGTGCAAGCTCCTTTTGGTGTAGCGTACAACACAAGACATTAATGAAATTAAAAAAATAATATTTTTCATAAAATCTCGGGGTGTTACAATAAACCTTTCATTGGGAGATCACAATTAGTTCATAGTGGTCCCAATATCGACAATTTCTTGTTCATTGGAGGGGACTACAAAGAGGGGATTTAGATTCTTGATAGAGGATCCAAATCCCTTCAACCTTTAAAAAAGGAAAGAGAGTTAAATAAAAAGGTTAAAAGTTTTTTTATATACTATGCTTTTTTCATAATATTATGTATTCTCTACTATATTAACTTAATCTAAATTAAATTTTTGACTACTCATGCAGACAATGCCTTATGTAAATTATGATGTTACAAATCCTAGGGAAGAACATTCCTTTGATGCTAAAACTACAGAATTATTAGGGGATCAGCAACATGTTGATGAAAAAAACAAGAATGACACAGCATCATAGTGTTGAATAAAATTATCAAGGTAAGAAGTAAGGGAATAAAATTTGAGGTTGGCTAGAATCAAAATAGCCAACTTTTTTACCCCAACAAGTTAATGTTCATTAGTTATGTTGGGGTCACAATGAGGATGAATGTGCTGATTGATATAGATTCATGGTGCCATGTCCAACCTGTAACAAAGTAAACCCTTTGGAAATATATAAAGGTAATGTTATGATAACCTTTATTTATTTTATCAAAAAAATATATAATGAAATATTGATTTAATTTTCATTATTCCTTGTAGAGTTCATTTAATTTATATGTTTTCCATAAGAAATATGTCTTAATGGTCGCTAAAAAATCCCATAGAGGCTTCCATCCTCTTCTTACCAAATTTTATCTGAGGGATGTAGAGGGAAAAGTAAATCCCCACACACCAGTTACTTATGCACACATTATAAATCAAGAAACATGGAATTCTTTCATCAATCATCATGATGAGAAATCATTTTATGTGCATTTTAGTTGATAAAATATTATTTTACATTATTTATTTTATCTAATTTTATTCAAAATTGTTAATTTATGAAACAATAAATGAGTGATGAAAATAAAGAATTTGCATCAAAACCAATGTACCCCTATCACAAAGTAGGGATGGGGTGCGCTTCACTAGATAAGAAATTGGAATGTATTTTAAATCAACAATAAATGTTTTATTTGATATAAAAAAACATATGTTACTTTGCTTATATGTATATTGATGAATCAAAATCTGAATCCAATTCCATCCCATGTCATGTGCTATAGAAGGAGGCTCGCAGAAATAAGGAGGGTAAACTAGTTGATGAAAACACAAAAGTAGTATGAGAAACATGTGTAAGTATGACATAATAGTAATTCATTATTATTTATAATAATATTATATAAAAAATCTATTTATGTTCATATGTTTTTTATATGGTTTAGACACAAGAATCGATAGCTACCATATCGAAGGAAAAAATACTTTCAATATCTTTGAAGCTGCCAAAACAATATGGTAGCATTAGAGGAGTGGGTTTTGGAGTGTATACTATAATATGTTTTTGAGAAGAAAAAATCATAAGAATATACATATAGGATGATGAAAGTATTGTAGGCACAAATAGATTCTTTGCAATATATTATTGTCCAGACTGGTTTGGCAGACCAATATATGAGAAAGGATCAAAACAAACTAGCAGTGGAATAAAGATCTGCACTTGAACAACCAAATGACCCTGCTATATTTGAGGCTAGTCATTCCCCTCAACTGTAAACATTACCTTAGGTAATAAACTTTTTCATTACTCTTTCTCCTAAATGTGAATCAAACAACTTCTGATAACTTTATATTACTAAAATTTTGTAGGGTAAATTTATATGTGATTTCTATATGTCAACACCCACATACCACCTTATTGTTAGAGGTACGGTGTATAATATCCCATGAGATAAGCTACATAATAAATAACTCCCAAAAGATCACATGAGAGTGGGTATTGTGGTAGCTCAAGAGTCGACTGTTGAGTTGTTTATTCCACTTAATGTTTTGGATATTACAATAGTCAATGATACTATTGGAACTTTCATAGAATGGTTGTCTAATCTTATAAATATACATGAGGTATATCTTTAACAAGTTTTTTATTATGAAAAACCTATAACTATTGATGAAAAAATATCTGACGTGAGGTATGGTATTACAGACGGATAAAGTGGTGGGGAAACAGAAGGTCGGATCAAGACAATCTAGTGAATCAACCAAGAAATCAAAAGGACCTTTTAGGAGTACATTCTCCTCGTCAGTTTCACTGAAAAATTTATTATCATTATATCTTCATGAATATACCACATTTAAAGATGAAAATATGTCTTACATTTCATATGAAGAATAAATATTCCTAACTTTCATTACATACATAGTTTGTCTCGAGAGTATAAATGAGATTCTCAAGTATGAATGGCTGGGATTCTCAATTTTGAATACATACATAAGGTACATTTTCATAATATGTTTGTATAAATAATGATCTAATATGTTCATTAAAGTAAATAACTATTAATATTTTATATAGTATTTTATATTACTACTATATAAAGGTAAATCGTGTGAAGATATATTTGGATTCATTAATCCCGGTGTCATTTCTACACACACAAAAAACTTCTTTGGAGAGGGGATAAATTGATGAGAAAAAAGATGAGCTAAATGATGAGTTTTAGAAAAAAATAACAGAAGATAGACACTTTTTTATGCCTTAAATACAGGGGTAAAACTCTACAATCTAATCACATAAAATATATTTTTATTTTTTTTCATTACTTATTTGTTTTTTTGTTTTTTTAGGAAGCACTGGATGCCGATAACACTCAATATGGATACCCCGAATATTTATTTTTTGGATCAAATGGATGGATATCTGACAAACCGACCATACATTATGTGTATTGTGAATTTATAATACACTTCAATTAGAATTTTATAGATAAAATTAAAATTATATGTTTCATTCTGTGCTTAAAAAATAATTTTGTTATGATAGGGCAGTCTCTAAATATAGACTAAATCATGGCATGAAGTCGGTGACTGAATATAAAAATCATGTGGATTACTTAAAATGGAAATAGATTAAAGAATATATAGAAATATTTAAATATCAAAACATATTTCAAAAACAAATTAATTATTTTGGTCAATGTTTCAGCTTCTGAAATAAGATAATGGAAAATATTGTGGATATTATGTTTGCAAATTTATGAGAGAGATCATAAACCATGAAAATACCAGTATCCCCAAATAGGTAATTTCCAAATATAATTAAAAATTCATTAAAAATACTTCTTAATCATTTTTTTGTCTATATTTTCTCAATACTTCCAAGATTGATGATAGCCTTTGTACTCAAAAGAAGAAGTAAATTTGTTTAGAGATGATTGGGCACCATACATGGTGTCAAAGTGTTTACTAACATCAAATTTAGGTGATTACCTGCTATGTTTGTGATCTAGTTTTGAATAATTGGTATCATAATGATTATATATTATTTTTGATTTATTTCTCAAGGAGAATTATAATGGAGTAAATAAATTTGTTTAGAAATTAATGGGTAGAAAACATGGTGTTAGAATGTATACAGACATCATGCAGAGGTGACTTCCTACTACTTATTTGGTTAATTTTCTCATTATTTTATCTAATTTTTTTAGTTAATTTCCTTATCATTTTTTTCAGATAATTATTTTGTTAAATTTACACATTAGTTCAAAACGCACATCACATGCACAAAACTGAGCAAACATGCTCGGATTATTTTCAAACTTTAGGGAAATGATCCATAAGTCATTTATGACATGTAGGAATTAACTGCTTATCAATCTAATACATGATGTGGTTATTATGACTCTAAGTACATGTTTTCAATACAAAAGTGGCATTTTAGTTTAAAACATACATCAAATAATCAAAACCAAGATAACAAGCATGGATTATTTTCAAACATTAGTAAAATGATATATAATTCATTTTTCACATGTATAAATTGACCGAACATTGATCTAAAACCCAAGGTTCACTGTATGACTCGAAGTACGTGTTCTTAATACAAAAGTGTCATTTTGGTTTAAAACATGCATCAAATAGCCAAAATTAAGAAAATGGGCTTATATTGTTTTCAAACTTTAGGCCAAGAATCCATAATTCATTTTTCATGTGTAGTAATTGACCGCATGTCAATCTGAGACAGGATGTGGTAAATATGACTTGAAGTGCATGTTTTCAATAGAAATGTGCCATTTTAGTTTAGAACGCGTTTCAAAATAGCCAAAACTGAGCAAACAAGCTTGGATTATTTTCAAACTTTAGAAAAACAGTCCATAATTCATTTATAATGTGTAGGAATTGGTCACACATCAATCCAAAGCATGGTGTGACTGGTATTACTCAAATTATGTGGTTTGAATTTAAAATTTACATTTTAGTAAAAAAATACAAGTGACATGCTCAAAACTGAGAAAACATATTTTGATTGTTTTGATACTTTAGAAAAAAAGATCCCTCGATCATTTATGACATTTAGGAATCAAACATACCTCAATCTAATACACAGTGTACCTAGTATGAATCAAATTTCATGGTTTAAATTTAAAATTGACATTTTGTTAATGTATTATTTCATATTTATGTTTAATTTATTTCATTATAGTATTACTAACATAAAAATTGTTTTTATATACAGGTGGATTCTTTTTCTCGAGTTGGGGTGGTTAGTTGGAAGAAACTCATGCTCGTGAGTGATTGGACTTTGAGGTTGCAACTGAGATAATGGAAATAAGTAAATGGGTCAAGAATGTATACAAACATCATGAAAAGGAGAATTCCTACTACTTATTTAGTTAAATTTTTCACTATTTTATATATTATATTTAAGTAAATTTCCCTATTATTTTTATTTAATAATTATTTTGTTTTTTTTTTCAAAATTATTTTGAAAAGTTATATTTTACTTTCAATTGTTTTCAAAAAGCCAAAAAATATAGAACATGTTATTTATTTTATGTCTTGTTGTAGATATTTGAAATAAAAACACTAATCACATAATCAGCTGAACCTCAATTCGATATAGTGTGCTTGGTATGACTCTAAATGTATGTTTTTAGTTTATAATTTACATTTTTGTTCAAAATAAACTTCACACGCTACTAGAAATACAATATATACCAACAGTTTGAAACTGTTGGTATAGGCATCAAAACTGTTGGTATACTATATACCAACAGTTTTGCAAACTGTTGGTTAGTAAGCCGTTGTGAAAGGCTTATACCAACGGTTTTTCTCTAACCGTTGGTATATGGCAGTTTAATCTTTAGTATGCCAACAGTTTTCTTGAAACTATTGGTATATATTTATACCAACGGTTTATTAACTATTGGGATATATAGTTTATATGAAGTTTACCAATGGTTTAGAAACAGTTGGTAAATATTATTACCAATGGTTCTTTAAAACCATTGGTACAAATATTCTGGAAATATAATTACCAACGGTTCAAAACTGTTGGTATAGTATTTTACCAATGGTTTGAACAAACCGTTGGTAAAAAAATTATCAAAATACACTTTTCCAATGATTTAAAACCATTGGTATAGTATATTTCTAGAAATCAGAACAGCAGCCTGCACAGCAGCCACCCATCCCCTCCATTGCATGCACCTGCAAACACACCTCCAAACAACACTTATAATAGAACAAAAAACCACCTGCAATAGAACATAAAAACACCACACTCTTCCAACCATGACATGTACCCCAACATAGTTTTCCCCATTTCAATCTTCACAACATACACCATTAACAGAATTAACACATAATTCATAAGGTAATTACATCAAGTATACATATACAACAAGTATACACATACAACAAGTATACACATACACCATTAACACATAATTCATAATTTAATTAAATAAATAAAGAATTCAATTCAGTATTCAGGGGTTGGGAGCTGTTCAGGGGTTTGGGGTGGTTGTCCAAGGGGGGTATGGGCTATCCGGGGGGTGGGGGTGTCTGGGGGGATGGGGATGTCTGGGAGGATGGGGGTGTCTAGGGGGATGGGGTGATATCCATGGGGGTGTCCAGGGGGGTGGGGTGGTGTCCAGGGGGTGGGGGTATCTATGGGTGGGGGTGTCCAGGGGGTGGGGTGGTGTCCAGGGGGTTGGGGGCTGTCTAAGGGGGTGGGGTGGTGTCCAGGGGGTGGGGGTTGTCCAAGGGGGGGGTGGCTGTCCGTGGGGGTGGGGTGTCCAATGGGGTGAAGGTGTCCAGGTGGTGGGGTGGTGTCTAGGAGGGGTGGGGGTTTTCAGGGGTTTGGGGTGTCCATGGGGGTGTGGGGGATGTCCAGGGTGGTGGGGGGCTATCTATGGGTGTGTCCAGGGGGTGGGGGTGTCCAGGGAGTTGGGGGGGCTTTCCAGGGGGTGGGGTGTCCAGGGGGTGGGGATGTATAGGGGTGGGGTGGTGTCCAGGGGGCGGGGGAAATCCAGGGGGTTGGGGGCTGTCCAAGGGGGGTGGGGTGGTGTCCAGGGGGGCGGGGTGGTTGTCCATGGGGGTGGGGGTGTCCAGGGGGTGGGGGTGTCTAGGTGGTGGGGTGGTGTCTAGGAGGGGTGGAGGCCATTCAGGGGTTGTGGCTGTCTAGGGGGTAAGGGGGTTGTCCATGGGGGTGGGATGTCCAGGGGTGGGGGCGGTCTAGGGGTTGTAGGGGCTGTCAAAGGGGGGTGGGGTGGTGTCCAGGGGGGTGGGGTGCTGTCCAGGGGGTGGGGGTGTCCAGGTGGTGGGGTCGTGTCTAGGATGGGTTGGGGTTATAATGGTTTTAATGGAATGAATTTTATGAATTTTAAGATCATTTGTATTTTTGAAATGGTTTTGTAATAGTGTTTATTTCAATAGTATGTGTTTCTTTAGGAAAAAATGAATGTTTTTGGTGTGTATGGTAGGAAGGGGGATTTGGTTATTAGGAAAAAGATTTCATTTTTATTGTGGAACAAAAATACTATATGATTTTTGAAATGGAACCTTAAAAGGGATTTTTATAAACCATTGGGGAGTTTTAAATAGAAAGAAGTCTCTATTATGTGATTTTAAATGGTTTAATGAAGAATTATTTATGATTTATCTTTATGGGATTTGTGATTTTGTGTCTCTTGTTTTAGAACATCAGATTATTTTACTAAATGTTTTTTTTATAATTATTTAGAATATTACCACTATAAATGAATCAAAAATTCTATAAGGGGATATCTCATGTAGTCATTCTTGTGTCTTGGTCTCTACTCAAACTCTTGTGGAAGTGGAATAACCATGTTCTTCTCAGATCATTTATTATGCATGGGAGTTTCTAAAATGCCATCCACTATTTTTTATTGGTGATCAAGGATCTTAGGAGGCAACCAAGTGGGTAGTTATGATTAATGGGATCTTCGAGTTATAAAAACCCTATAATCCATGGGGTTGGGGGCTTTCCAGGGGGGTGGGGGCTTTCCACGGGGGTGGGGGGTTGTCCACGGGGGTAGGGGATGTCCAGGGGGTGGGCGGTGCTATTCATGGGGGTGGGGTTGTCTAGGGGGTCAGGGTGTCTAGGGGGTGGGCGGGGCTGTCCAGGGGGGTACAGGGTGTCCAGTGGGGTGGGAGGGATGTCCACAGGGGTGGCAGGGCTGTCCAGGGGGTAGGGGTGTCCAGGGAGGTGGGCAAGCTGTCCACAGGGGTGGGGACTGTCCACGGGGGGAGGGGGTGTCCAGGGGGTGGGCGGGTTGTCCACGGGGGTGGGCAGGCTGTCCACGGGGGTGGGAGCCATCTAGGGGGTGGGGGATGTCCAGGGGGTGGGGGTTTTCCAAGAGGGTGGGGTATTTCCATGGGGGGTGGTGGATGTCCACGGGGGTAGGGGTGTCTAAGGGGTGGGTGGGGTTGTCCAGGGGGTACAGGGTGTCCAGTGGGGTGGGTGGGATGTCCACGAGGGTGGCAGGGCTGTCCAGGGGGTAGGGGGTGTCCAGGGGGTGGGCGGGCTGTCCATGGGGGTAGGGGTGTCCATGGGGGGTGGGAGGGCTGTCCACGGGGGTGGGGGCTGTCCACGGGGGGAGGGAGTGTCCAGGGGGGTGGATGGGCTATCCACGGGGGTGGGTGGGCTGCCCACGGGGGGAGAGGGTGTCCAAGGGGGTGGGTGGGCTATCCACGGGGTTGGTTGGGCTGTCCACGGGGGTGGGGGTTGTCCAGGGGGTGGGGGCTGTCCACGGGGGTGGGGTCTTTCCATGGGGAAAGGGGTGTCCACAGGGTGTGCGGGGCTATCCACGGGGGTGGGGGCTGTCCAGGGGGTCGGGGTGTCCAAGGGGGTGGGTGGGGCAGTCCAGGGGGTACGGGGTGTCCAGTGGGGTGGGCGGGCTATCCATAGGGGTGGGTGGGCTGTCCATGGGGGTGGGTGGGTTGTCCAGGGGGTAGGGGGATTTCCATGGGGTGGGGGAGTCCAGGGGGGTGGGGGCGGTCCATGGGGTTGGAGTGGATGTCCAAGGGGGTGGGGTGGTGTCCAGGGGGGTGGGGGCTGTCCATGGGGGTGGAGGTGTCCATGGGGGTGGGGGTGTCCAGGTGATGGGGTGGTTTCTAGGAGGGTTGGGGGCTCTAATGGTTTTAATGGAATTAATTTCATGGATTTTAAGATCATTGATATTTTTAAAATGGTTTTGGATTTCATTTTTATTGTGGAACAAAAATACTATATGATTTTTGAAATGGAACCTTAAAAGGGATTTTTATAAACCAGGGGGTGAGAGAGGCTTTCCACAAGGTTGGGGGATGTCTAGGGGGGTTGGGGGTGTCCAGGGGGTGGGCGGGGCTGTCCAGGGGGGTACGGGGTGTCCAGGGGGGTGGGCGGGCTATCCAGGGGGGGGGGGGGGGTTGTCCATGGGGGTGGGGGGATATCCATGGGGTTAGGGGTGTCTAGGGGGTGGGAGGGGATGTCCAGGGGGATGGGGGCTGTTTAGGGGGTTGGGGTGTCCAGGGGGGTGGGTGGTGCTGTCCAGCGGAGTACGGGGTGTTCGGCGGGGTGGGAAGGCTATCCATGGGGATGTGCGGGCTGTCCAGGGGGTAGGGGTTGTCCTAGGGGGTGGTCGGGTTGTCCACGGGGGTGGGCAGGCTGTCCATGGGGGTGGGGGCAGGCTGTCCAAGGGGGGTGGGGTGGGGTATAGGGGGTGGGGTTGTCCATGGGGGTGGGGGTGTCCAGGGGGTGGGGGTGTCCAGGTGGTGGGGTGGTGTCTAGGAGGGGGGCTGTAATGGTTTTAATGGAATTAATTTTATGAATTTTAAGATCATTGGTATTTTTAAAATGGTTTTGGAATTGTGTTTATTTCAATAGTGTGTGTTTATTTAAGAAAAAATGAATTCTTTTGGTGTGTATGATAGGAAGGGGGGTTTGGTTATTAGGAAATGGATTTCATTTTTATTGTGGAACAAAAATACTATATTATTTTTGAAATGGAACCTTAAAATGGATTTTTATAAACCATTAGGGAGTTTTAAATATAAAGAAGTCTCTATTATGTGATTTTGAAATGGTTTTATGAAGAATTATTTATGATGTATCTTTATGGGATTTGTGATTTTGTGTCCCTTGTTTTAGAACATCAGATTATTTTACTAAAGGTTTTGTTTTTTATAATTATTTAGAATATTACCACTATAAATGAATCAAAAATTCCATAAGGGGATATCTCAGGTAGTCATTCTTGTGTCTTGGTCTCTACTCAAACTCCTGTGGAAGTGGAATAACCATGTTCTTCTCGGATCATTTATTATGCATGGGAGTTTCTAAAATACCATCCACTATTTTTTATTGGTGATCAAGGATCACAGAAGGCAACCAAGTGGGTATCTATGATTAATGGGATCTTCGAGTTGTATAAACCCTATAATCCATGGGGTGGGGGCTGTTTAGGGGGATGGGGTGTTATCCACGGGGGTGGGGGTTGTCCACGGGGGTAGGGGGGTGTCCATGGGGGTGGGCGGTGCTTTCCACGGGGGTGGGGGCTGTCTAGGGGGGTCGAGGTGTCCAGGGGGTGGGTGGGGCTGTCCAGGGAGTACGGGGTGTCTAGTGGGGTGGGTGGGCTATCCACGGGGGTGGAAGGGTTGTCCAGGGGGTGAGGGGTGTCCAGGGGCTGGGTGGGTTGTCTACGGGGGGGTAGGGGTGGGTGGGCTATCCACGGGGGTGGGGGGGCTATCCACGGGGGTGGGGGCTGCCCACGGGGGGAGGGGCTGTCCACGAGGGTGGACGGACTGTCCACAGGGGTGGACGGGCTATCCCTGGGGGTGGGGGCTATCCAGAGGATGGGGGCTATCCAGGGGGTGGGGGAAATCCAGGGGGTGGGGGCTATCCACGGGGGTGGGGGCTATCCACGGAGGGTGGGGGATGTCCACGGAGGGTGGGGGCTGTCCACGGAGGGTGGGGGTTGTCCACGGAGGGTGGGGGTTGTCCACGCGGGTAGGGGGTGTCCAGGGGGTGGGCGGGGTTGTCCATGGGGGTGGGGTTTTCTAGGGTGGTCGGGGTGTCCAGGGGGGTGGGTGGGGCTGGTCAGGGGGTACAGGGAGTCCAGTGGGGTGGGCGGGTTGTCCACAGGGGGTGGTAGGGCTATCCAGGGGGGTAGGGGGTGTCTAGGTGGGTGGGTGGGCTATCCATGGGGGGTAGGGGTGTCCAGGGGGGTGGGAAGGTTGTCCACGGGGGTGGGGGGGTTGTCCATGGGGGGAGGGGTGTCCAGGGGTGGGTGGGCTGTCCACGGGGGTGGGCGGGCTTTCCACGGGGGTGGGGGTTGTCCAGGGGGTGGGGGCTATCCAGGGGGTGTGGGGCTGTCCACGGGGGTGGGGGGCTGTCCACAGGGGGTGGTGGGTTGTCCACAGGGGTAGGGGTGGGCGGGGCTTTCCACGGGGGTGGGGCTGTCTAGGGGGTCGGGGCTATTCAGGGGGGTGGGTGGGGCTGTCCAGGCGGTACGTGGTGTCCAATGGGGTGGGGGTGCTGTCCACGGGGGTGGGGGCTGTCCAGGGGAGGGGTGAATTAGTCACAGAAAATCATTAAGTCAAATTTTATTATTTATAGATAAAAAAAATAATGATAATGTGACATACCTAATCACACCTATATTCAGGCACAACAAATCAATAAGCATCAAAGGTCAGTAATATCAATAAAAAATGTAATGGATCAGTCTGTCCCTCATCACCATCACTATCATCACTATCATCATCAGCCTAACCCTCGTCCTCATCGTCGTCCCCATAATTGTCCCCACCCTCCTCAATTCCCTCCTCCTCTCCCTTGTACTCAGCCTCGGCCTCCTCATCACCCTCCTCCTCCACCTCGCCCTCCTCCTCCCCCTCGTACTTAGCCTCGGCCTCCTCCTCGCACTCCTCCTCCTCTGCCTCGGCCTCCTCCTCACCATCATCTCAACCACCACTATAACTGCTACCCAGTGCACCATATATTGAACATATCAACAATATATATTCATTACAAGCTGTGTTGGCCTCTGGTGGAAGTGTTGGACGTAAAACTTCCATCAGTTTCATAAATATAGTGTTTTTCCTAGCATACTATTATGTCGTCTCTGTGGCCCTTTTTCAACTTATTTTGCCTATTCCTTAACCTACTGAAACTCAGTGGCACTACAACTCGTACCTGAGGAGGCCCAATAATTCATCGGAACTATAATCTTCCCAGTTCGGCAGTGTACTCTACCAGGGTGTTCATCTCCCAACACCTGATATAAGTGATCGTTTGGCCCAAAATTGTCAAGTTCTTAGGAATCAAGGGCCTCTAAAGTAGCTTGTTACAAATATAAATAGATTATTAAGCTACGAAATAGAGACTAAAATTTTAAATCTACAAAGTAAAACTTACAATCTACTACTAAGTCGGTTCATTAACCGCACTTCCATATTTCTTCCTTGTACTCAAGAAAAACAGTTTTGCTCGAGGCACACGTACTTCCATATTCAATTTATGCCTCTATAATGACATTGAATGTAGGAAACCATAATTAAAAATTGGATACCAATAATTAATTGCATAACTAAAATTATATAACAACTTTAACAATCGAATAAATTATGGAGGTAGCAATAGAAAGTATAATTCGTAAAGAAAAATTATAAACGGTCATACCTACTGCCTCTCATGATCTGGCATCATAGTATGTCCCAATGTGTGGACGTATTTTTTAGCATCAATATTTTTTTTATTTCTTCCAGATGAATCCTAAATAAAATTCAATAATTATTATTAACGAAAAACATGAAAATTTTCATTTAAATATCTCTAATGTGATTAATATCTTAAATTGGCTAGTCGTCTAATGAGTAATCATCTGTCGATATTATTCTAACGGACAATCATCCATGACGGGGACTGCCTCTAACTATGTGCTCACTCTAGCACGCCATCCAATGTACAGCTCATTCTTATAAGATCTCCAAATCTCACCTAAATCCTTTATACGTACTGGTCATGCACCCTCACCATCAGGGAAATTAAACTGTAGTTGACACCAAAATATTAATTCATATAAATACAAAAAATAATATATTTCATAAAATACAATAGATTTTTTTACCCATATCTCTTCCCAAGATTTATCCTTGACTTCATTTGGTAGCTGTCTCCATGATAGCGGGCTGACATGAATGATTTCAGAGTATTTGGAAAGCGTCGCCAAAAAACTATGACCTTTCTACCCTAATTTTTCATCCATTTGACTATCTTCATTGTATTCCACCATCAACTGCGTGTGGTGGTTCCACACCGCACCCATGCATGTACGCCCCCACCCCCACCTTCTATCAGTAGATATATCTGTTATGAAAGAAAAATAAATATTTTATCAATACATGTTATAATGAAAATAAATAATGGTGTAAAAATTTGTTCGGGTTGTATAAGTATACCTGCGGTAGTCTGATCAATGGGCGTCTCTAGATCCATAGAAACTGAAGGAACACCCTGTACAGATGGAGTGGGTCACGATGTATGCTCTGCAGGGATAGAATCTAGCAGATCAGGAGTCGAAGAATATGGAATATAAAAGCCCAGAGAGAAGGAATCAGAAGTAAAAGAAGATAACAGGGATGGCTGGATGAATGCTGGATGGGGAGTAGGAATCATCATCAGATATGGTAGAGATGGGCGAGGAGACTCAGATGTAAAGGGTGGTGAAAACATGGGAGGCCTAAATATCTCATGTGTCCCTAAAGACACCCCGGGATCAGAATGTGGTATGAGTGGTATGTCAGTGGGAGGGGCAGGGTCTAATCGGGTACGCCGACCAGATCGTCTAACTCCCGTACCACCCCCCCCCCCCCCTCGTACGAACACCATGAGTACTGGGACCACTACTAGGTTGCTCATCAAATAATTGTCACCTAATAGATGGATCCTGAAAAAATGTTTAAAAATAATAATCACATGACATTATATATTATTTAAATATATATATTTGAAATAAAATACTCACTGCATGCACTAGTGGTGGAATGTCCAGCTCAGTCATGCGATGATTGTTTTCCATAATCTATTTTCATTGCCTCTATTTAATTGGCTTCATTTCCTACATTTTAAAACAAATAGGGAAGTAAATAGAAAAGGATAACTAAGGTGTAACCCAAAAAACAAAATAAATGAGAGGGAATATGGGGGTTCATGGATAATTTAACTATGCATTGTTTTAGGTGAGCTTGAATGGATATATAATGAAGTTAATAAATCGCACAAGATGTAATAAAGAAATTTTATTTTTAGTAGGATGGTTATTTACTAAGTGTCGTCAGTCTATTAAAATCATGGAACATTGATTCTACCAGATTCAAAAGGGGTAAAAATGTAGTCAAAATTAAGGAAAATTTTAATTTCTTTAGCCCAGGTAGATGATGATGGTTTTAATACATGTTTTGCAGAAGAATACAAACCATCATGTTCATTACCTGGTAAAATGTTAAAGAGAGGTATTAGAGTTTTAAAAAATTTATACAAATCACATTTGAAGCATTGAAATGTTCACCAAGTTAGAAATGTTGGTTTTGTAGGTTTGAATATAGTTCAATTCCAAATTAGAAAATGAAATTCAAATAAAATTGCAACCAATAAACATTGAAAATTAACATAATGGTCTAGTCGGATACAACATATTTGTAATCAATATTAAATCAATTTGAATAATACCAACCTTAACATCCCAAGTCAAGGTAAACCAAAATAATTGAGAACATGAATGGATGATTTTATATATTTCCCACCACAACTTCAGGTTCACAGTCAAATCTGACAATTAAGCTATTAGAGTCATCAAAAGTAATAAATGGATCATTTCCAATGGAAGTATGGATGGTTTCAATTCCATCATCACCATAATCAAAAATATGTCTTGGAATTACTTCAATAATGACACCAAATTCTGGTCGAAGATAGTCTTTGACATAAAAAAACTTTTTTCTCCATTGATGCCAATACATATGGTTCATCGGTAGCAAGAGTGCGAGTCATATCAATTACTCAAAATCCACAATCATTAATAAATGTTCCATGCCTCGTCATTGAATCAAACCACTGGCATTTCATCATCGTGACTCGTCCATGAGAATAATAATCCAATATTATTATTTTTTCAACGACTCCATAATAACCTACATTTTCAAATCGCGGTATACTATCTGATGCACTAGCATAACAGTCTATTGTGGTAGTAACCATAACACCATCATGTTCTGTTCTCATGTTCTTTTCTCATTCAGTGATAATAAATCTGTACTCATTGATAACAATTGATTTACAGTCACGAACCATGGTATTAGGACCAAAAGCTAAAGCTCTTATTTCCTCAAAGACAGAGTCAGCAGGAAAACTCAATACCTGAAATATAAATCGATATTAAACTTAATTAATTATTTTTTTAATTATTTTAAATGGTAATATTATTACCTTCAATTTTAACGAAGTAGAAAACTCTTTTCTATGTAAAGTCTCCCTCATTTTCAAAGATAAAGAACGATGCTTTCTATTTATCATCGTTTTATGTTACCTATAGATAAAAATAGGAATAGTTTAACAGATATATATATAAGATATACATATTCAATTTACTTACAAGATATAGTCATCAAACAGTTCACAGATGAACAAAATTGTGTGATGTGCCATCTCCCACTCTTCAAGGCTTAATGTCGTCAATGTATATGATCCAGGAATTCCTCCTGTTTGAGGAAGTGATAGAAACTAGGTTCAATTTTCTTATATTGTTCTTCTTCGTTTCTCATTGGTCTGTTCATTCTTGTAGTAAGATCAAACAAATACATAGAGTAGAAATCCACACATTCTTGATCCAAGTAACCGTTCACGATAGAACCTTCGAGATGATTCCTGTTACAGACATAAGACTTTAATGTGTACATATTTCTTTCAGTTGGATACATCCAATGAAAAGAAATTGGTCCTCTGAGAAGTATTTCAGTTGGAATATGGACAGTCAGATGTAGCATGCATGTGAAAAATGATGGAGGAAGTATTTTCTCTAACTCGCACAAAATTAATGGGGCATCTTCCAAAAAAAATCAATAAAGACTTGGACAACTTATTAGCACAAAGATATCTAAACAAATGGCACAACTGAATAACATCCACCCTTACATTATTGGACAAAAGATGATGAATTTCTATTGGAATAAACTCATGCAGAAGGATGTGATAATCATGAGTCTTCAAAGATTTTAGCTTCAACTCTCTTCTATTGACCCATTTAGATATGTTTCTTGAATATCCATCAGGAACATTAATAGTCTCTAGTACTTATAGAAATTGATTTTTTTTCTGTAGGTGTCATCACATAAGAAGCACATGAAACTTTCCATTTATTTTCACTAATACATACAAGATGCAATTTTGGTCTGATGCCCCAATCCACCAAGCCATGCTGAGGCTGTAAATCATATTTTTTCTTTCCCTTAACATTTAGAAGAATCGAAAACAAAATTTCACATATATTTTTTTCAATGTGAATTACATATAATCAATGACGTAACAAATTGGTTGACCAATAAGGCAAATCAAAGAAGATACTTCTCTTCTTCCAATTGTAATAGGATTCAGTGGAAACATTCTTTCTCTTTCCATATTTCATTTGACCCTTCCCGAATGAAAAACTAAAATCTTTCAATTCATTAAGAACATCAGTTCCAGACATACGCTGAGGTGGATCTTCAGTCTCCGTGGTATTGTCAAATCTTCGACGATTATTTCTATATGGATGGTCCATTGGAAAGAATCGTCGATGTCCCATAAAACTGAAACTACAATGATGTTTCAGTATTTTGGATCATGCATTCTTCATACAAATAGGACATGATAGTTTTCCCTTTGTGATCCATCTATACATCATTGCATAAGCAGGAAAATCATTGATCGTCCACATAAGCACAGCACGCATCTGAAATATGTCTTTCGAACATGCATCATATGTGTGCACACCCACATCCCAAAGAAGTTTCAACTATTTTATTAAAGTTTTCATGTATTTGTCTATATCATTGTCGGGATCAGAAGGTCCAGATATGAGTATACTCATGAAAGTGAAAGGTTTTTTCATACACAACCATGGGGGAAGATTATAAATGTGTATAAAAACTGGCCATGTGTTGTGAGACGTAAGTGTCTACCCAAACAGATTAAAACCATCACATGAAAGACCCAACCTCACATTACACACTTCGGCTGCAAAATCAGGATATAGAGCATAAAATATCTACCATGAAAATCCATCAGTAGGGTGAACCAACTCATTATTAGTCTTCTTTCTCTTGGTATCATGCCATCACATTTTTATTGATATTTCATCAGAAGTAAAAAGATTCTGGAGTCTGAGGATCAATGGAAAGTGCCACATAACTTTCTGTGGCACACGGGATGGTGTTCCATCAAATTTTGGCTTCCAACGAGATGTGCCACATTTTATACAATCATTTCGTTCAGCAGTTTCTTCCCATAATAAACTGCAATCTTTCGGGCAAGCATGAATTTTGTTTCTTGAAAATCTAAGTTCCTCAAATAACTTCCATGCCATCTAGTGGTTTAAGGGAATATCTACATCATCTGGAAGTAATTCCTTCAAGAAGGTAAGAATGTAATCGATGGCAGTATTAGAAATCCCATACATAGTTTTCCCATGAAACAATTAGATTAAAAATTCCAAATTTTTCATTTTACCGCATTGTCGGTATACTGGAGTCGTGGCAGCATCATTCAATTTTTTCACCCTGAAAACATCATCATTTTCATTAGACGCATCATGTATGCTCATATCAAAATATTCTTGGATCGGAATCCTTTATTTTTAATGATGATGAATAAATGGAAATCAGTCATATAAAAAAATCTTCAATCCAGTCCTCTCATTTGGATCATCAGCAATTTGAGATTTCATTTTCTCCTCATTGTGATACCACACAAAGTAGTTTGCTTGAAAACCATATTTGGTTATGTGGTAGCTGACCTCTTCACGGCTCAACCAAGGTCTTCCAACACAATTGTAATAGGGGCAATGTATGTGACCACTATCTGAAGCATTGGGAAATGAAAAATCTAAAAATCTCTCCAAATTATTTTGAAAATCTCTTGAGATCTGATCAGTTTCATACATCTAACTTCTATCCATTCTATAAAAAAATTTGTTATAAGTCATTTCGTTAGAAGAAATTCAATAATATTTAAGTTCCATCGAAAATATATTTAAGTAAACGAGAATTTTTCACTTTATATGAAACCATAACTAACACACTACTCTATATGATAATCATAATATAAAAAACAACAAAATACTATATTTATAACAAAATATCTTTGAAGAACTATACATGAGTGTACAAGATCATGTACACTTGTGGAGGAGAATTATTTAGAATTTGAGTAAATTTTAGATCAAAAAAATTTAATATTTTAGTAGATTATTTGAGTGATCACATACACTACCCAAGGGGGTGGGGTGTCCAAGGGGGTGGGGGTGTCCAGGGGGTGGGGGTTGTCCCTGGGGGTGGGGGCCTGTCCACGGGGGTCGGGGTATCCAGGGGGTGGGTGGGCTGTCCATGGGGGTGGTGGGGCTATCCACAGGGGTGGTGGGGCCGTCCAGGGGGTAGGGGGTGTCCAGGGGGTGGGGGGGCTATCCATGGGGGTGGGGGGCTATCCAAGGGGTACGGGGTGTCCAGGGGGTGGGGGTGTCCAGGGGGTGGGGTGTCCGGGGGTGGGGGTGTCCAGGGGGTGGACGGGATGTCCAAGGGGTTGGGGGAAATCGAGGGGGTAGGGGATGTCCAGGGGTGGGTGGGTTGTCCATGGGGGTGGTGGGGTTGTCCAGGGGGTACAGGGTGTCCAGGGGGGGCTATCCATGGGGGTGGCAGGGCTGTCCAGGGGGTAGGGGGTGTAACGTCCCGGTTTCAGAAGCCACCCAAAGACGCCTCATACCCGGTTGGTCACATGGCCTCAAGCGCATTTCCATGAATGTCAAAGGCTGTCGACTAGTAGTGAGGGCCTTGGGTGTGGTAGTGGGGAAACAATTCCCTCTTTGGTAGAGTAACACAACGAAGGTAAAAAAGATATACAATAGCGGAAGCAATATAATCCTGAAAAAGTAAACAGTGGAATACTGGAAATAATAAAGTGGAGCACACATATATATAGGAATGATGCATGATACATATGTCTAGGAAAGAAGCCAAACAAATCACAATGTTGAAATACAAACAGTACTAAACTAAAGTACAAAAGAAAAAACAGATAACAGCTCCTCAGCATCGCAAGCCTCATCTTGGTCCCATGCTCTCCATCTCCATATCACTCAAGTACCTGAAGTAGAAGGGTGTTTTCCCTTATCTATACCTGTAACAATATAATTTGTTTGGGCCCAAAAGCATGGCCCAAATAGGGTTTGAGAATAAATCCCAATAATCAACCACCATAAGATTCGTGCCTAACAGTCAGTGAATATATGGCAGGTAATACACAAAAGAAGGCAGTAAACAAGGAAGTACTCAGCAGTAACCAGTCCTACAGTTTCAAATCATTCAATTTCATATATCAAGTAAATAGATAAACAATCAGGAAAACACAAATAGGTAACCCTCTGGGAAGTACTCACAGTCTATCCCCTCTGGTTCAGTAATAAGAAAAAATATAAAGACTCTCTGAGGAAGAACTCACAGTCAATTCCCCTTATAGTCAAAAGTGATTCAATACTCTCTGAGGAAGCTCACATGGTCAATTACGCTTATATTCTAAGGCAGTCAAGGACTCTCTGAGGAAGCTCACACGATCAATTACCCTTATAGCCCCAAGTGGTCAAAGACTCTCTGAAGAAGCTCACTCGGTTAATTCCCCTTATAGTCTAAAAATGGTTCAAAGACTCTCTGAGGAAGCTCACTCGGTCAATTACCCTTATAGTCTAAAATGTTTCAAAGACTCTCTAAGGAATCTCAGACATTCAATCCCCCTTATAGTCTACTACACCAGGTTCCCATGGCCCTGTGTAAGTCAAAAAATCATAGTAGTGCAATACGGACAAAGTAAACCTCCTGAACTACTTTTCTAAACAGTTTATAGCATATAAAGCATGTTAGATAACAAGAATAGGATCATCCTACAACTAGGCATGGAAAAGCATGGTAGGGCAGCCTAACAGGCTAAACAGGACCAACGGTCATACACAGAACAAAGCATGGGAAAACACATCCAAGAAAAATCAATCAACCCTATTCATATCCAATTAACCTCTACGCAAGCATACAAGCATGGTAGTAAATTAACAAGGGTAAAATGGTAAATACATGATACCCCGTTCAAGGGTATTGGAAAAAAATTCACATATTACTCAAATACTTTTAATGGAAAGGCACAAACCATCTACCTCGGCATTGGGAGATCACTATACGTGAACCTCAAGACTTGAATCGCCCAAGAACACCATAGATCTACAAAAACGTCTAAAATTTTCAACAGAGGATAACTTCATAAAGAAGAGGAATCATGAAATGAATCTCAAGAAGAAGGTAGAGCTTATCGAGGTGATCCCAACACAATCGACACTAGTCGAATCAGAGATCAGATGCTCGGTCGGGGGATCGAAAGAATATCGTTGTTGTACGGGAGCTCTCGGCTGAACAAAACCTAGAAGAATGGTGTTTTGTCGATTAGACGTGACCCCGGTCCATTTAATGAAAAAAAAATACACGGCATGTACATTTGAAGTATTGTAACATCCCGGATCCGGGTGCCACACAACGGTTGCCCTGAACCCGGTTGGTCACATGACCTCAAGCGCATTTCCCCAAACGCCAGAGGCTGCCGACTAGCAGCGAGGGCCTAGGTCTGATAGTGGGGAAACTATGCCCTCATTTTTCAAAGTGCAGCACAGTGGAAAAATATAAACATACCTAAAATTTGAAGCAGTAAACAATAGAAATCCGAAAGGACAATGGTACTGAAGCAAAAGATAACCAAAATTCATACATATATGATGATGCAATATATCCTATTTATAAGAAAGTAGTCAAAGTAGGATACACTGCAATAAAATATAATACAGCACAAAGTACAACGAAACAAAGCAAAACAGTGCAATAGGAACTCAGTAGCATCGTAAGCCTAAGCTCGGTCCCATGCTCCCCCACTCCTCTGCAATAATCAAGTACCTGTATAGGAACTCTTTCCCTTATCAACACCTTCAGCAATATAATCTATTTGGGCCCAAGACATGACCCAAATAGGGTGTGATAAATAAATCCCAGTAGGCAACCACCAAAGGCCCGTGCCCAACTAACAGTGAAAATGTGCAACATTAGTGTGCAATAAATAAATGCAATAAGCTAGGAAGTACTCAAAAGCAGCTACTCCTACCAGTTCCATTACCATTTAATTATTATTTAACAATTCAATATAATTGAATTATAAGTTCTCGAGACCCGGTCTCGGCCGACAATCTCCTGTACAGTGCCACAGCAAAACTATAACAGGATATCTATCAAATAGAAGGTAATAACAATACCAAGCTTGTACTTTATCTTGGCTGGTATAACACAAGAAAACACCATAGTGAATATTCAAGTGAACATTTCCCTCAGGCTAAACAGTACCTTGCCCTCAGGCTAATCAGAACCTTGCCCTTAGGCATACCATATATTTCCCTCAGGCATAGAAGCTACTTCCCTCAGTCATAAGAAACATTACCCTTAGGCGAATCAATACCTTTACCTCAGGAGAATCAATACCTTGACCTCAAGCGAATCAATACCTTTCCCTCAGGTGAATCAATACCTTTCCCTCAGGCAAATCAAAACACTACCCTCAGGCTAAGCAAAACACTGCCCTCAGGCTAAGCAAGTAACCGGGCCAAGCCCAACGCATAAGAAAGTGATAAATATGTTTCCTCTAAAGAAAACTCAAAATATATTATCATTATGGAATACCCACGGGTATCCTGGAAAAACAGCTAAATAAGGGGAACGCACCCTCGGGGTGGCCCTGGATCAATGCAACGATCCCAAATAGCATTTTATACATGTTCATTAGATTATCTATGCAATTCTAGATATCTTAACAGGTAAGGCCTCATCCATAAGATACCCTAATCATGGGCGCGTAGCACAACTGTACATAAAATAAACTCAACAGTTGGAAATAAACACCAGACCACCTACCTCGATCTCCTCTAATCGATATACATGAATGACACCTTCCGAAACAACCGAGAAGGACGTAGATCTGGGATAAACATTTATCCATTAAAACTAAAATAACTTCCCTTAGGGAAATAATTAGAAGGAGAGGTTCAATAAGAGAGAAGAACCCGCCTGCACGGTTCAAACGAGATAGACGGCGAGGGAATCAGAGTCCCGGTGTGCGGTCGGGAGCTCTTCCAAGTTTCAGCATTCTCTATCGTGGCTCTCATCAAGTCCTAAGATTCCTCTGCCGAAAGAGGAAGCTACTGCCTATTTTTAACAAAAAAACATAACTACACATCATGTACTACCAAGTACACGGTGTGTACTTTCTTTTTAACTGTTCACTGGTGGAAACTCTCTACCGCCTTACTGTTCATCTTCCAACAGATTACATGGTGTGTAATACTAAGTACATGGCATTTACTATCATTCCGTTGGCGGCTACTCCCACCACCTTACTGTTCACCTATTGACTGATTACATGACGTGTATTACTAAGTACACTGTGTGTAGTTATTTTTTACACCCTAAATCACTGACAAGACTACACACCCTGTATTCTCATCCCACACGGCCAAAGTACACGGTGTGTACCCATAAATTTGGGATTTTTCCCCCATTTTTCTTATTTTCTCAAAAATATTAAAGGAAGAGGAAAAGAAGAAACTCGTACCTCAAGAATAAGAAACGGGTTCTTAAAAACTTCCCCTCTTAAAGAAATTCATCCCCGAATTTCCCTTCCAAGGGTGGTGAAGATAAATCTAAGAATAACTCTGGCCACTGAGCACGTACGTCGGTCTCCCGCTCCCAGGTTTCGTCCTTCACTTAGCCATGTTTCCATAGCACCCGTACGAGAGGAACTGACCGGCCTCAGAGAACCTTCGTGCTCCTATGAACAATATGAATCGGATGCTCCTAAAAGGATGCATCGACCTAAAGTTCAACCTCCTTGGGCTGAAAAATGTGAGACAGGTTTGAGTGATAATGGCGTAGCTGAGATACGTGGAAGACGTCGTTGATGGCTCGGTACCTCTGTGGTAACTGCAACTGATAGGAAACCGGCCTGACTCTCTATAGAACCTCAAAAGGCCCCACATACCTCGGTGAAAGTTTACCTTGTCTTCTGATCCGCCTGTGTCCCAACCTCGGCGAAACACGCAAGAAAACTTGATCCCCGACCACGAACTTCAAGGGTCATCTGTGGCAATCAGCATAAGATTTCTGACGATACTGTGCAGTAGCCATTCGCTTATGAATCAACTGGACCTACTCTGAAGTCTCTTTCATAATACATGGTCCCAGTAAAGCTACCTCACCTGCCTCCAACCAGCACAAGGGTGATCGGCATGGCCTACCATATAAATCCTCATAAGGTGTCATCTCAATAGTTTCCTGAAAACTATTATTATAGGCAAACTTGACCAGGGGTATGTGCTTCTCCCCAGAGCCCCCAAAGTCTAGGATGCATGCACGCAACATGTCCTCAAGCAACTGTATCGTACTCTCTGACTATTCATCGGTCTGAGGGTGGTAAGTTGTGCTCAGAAGCACCTGTGTACCCAGTGCCCTCTGAAATCTCTGCTGGAAACGAGACGTAAAACGGGCGTCCCTATCTGAAACGATAGAACGAGGGACCCCATGAAGACGTACTACCTCTCGAATATACAACTTCCTGAGCTCATTAACACCGAAGGTCTCCTTGATCGGAAAAAAGTGAGCTACCTTCGTAAGTCTGTCCACAACAACCCACATGGCATCATTGCCTCAAGGTGACCTCGGAAACCCAGTCAAGAATTCCATCGCGATATCATCCCATTTCCACTCCGGAATGGGTAACTATTGTAATAGTCTGGCTGGCCTCTGATGCTACTCCTTCACCTGCTGACAGGTGGAACATCTCGTAACAAAACCAGCCACCTCTCTTTTCATACCCGGCCACCAATACTGGTGTCTCAAGTCATGGTACATTTTGGTAACTCCAGGATTCACTGCCCAAGCTGAAGCATGAAATTCTTACATCAAATCCCCACGTATATCCCCTAGAACCCACACTCATCCATGGAAACGCAGTACCTCGGCATCGCCTATCGTCTAACCGGGAGGAGGGTCCTCACTTTCCACTGACTCCTGTAGAACTAGGCCTTCAGAATATGATAGTTGTCTCATCCTCACTCTATCCAGGAGGGTAGAAGTCACAGCTAAGGATGAAATATAGGCTCACCCCTGACTATCATGAACCTCTAAATGCATCTTAGAGAACAAATCCATAAGCTGCCACTCACCACTGGCCTCCTGCACTGCCTGTATCAGAGTCCTCCTACTCAGTGCATCAGCTACTGCATTACCCTTACCAGGTGTATAGGCAAGCTCAAAGTTGAAGGAATGAAGGTATTCAACCCACCTTCGCTGTCTCAAATTCAATTCATGCTAGGTAAAGATGTATTTCAGACTTTTGTGGTCCGTGAACACCAAAAAATGTTCTCCCAATAGATAATGTCTCCAACAGTGCAACGCCTGAACAACTACAGCTAACTCGAGATCATGTGTCGGGTAATTTCTATCATGTGGCCTCAACTGCCGAGACCCGTACGCAACTACTCGATCACCCTACATCAACACTGCTCCCATACCATTACCTGATGCATCACAGTAAACTGTATAGCCCTTACCTTGCTCTGGAAGTATCAGGATTGGTGCTGACGTAAACCTTCCCTTCAGCTCCTGAAAGGCTATATCGCAAGCTTCTAACCAAACGAAATTCATACCCTTCTTAGTCAAACCTGTCAATGGAACTGCTAAGCGAGATAAGTCCTGTATAAAGTGCCAGTAGTATCCAGCCAGCCACAAGAAACTCTGTATTTCAAACACGTTCTTAGGCTGCTCCCCGGAAACTACTGTTCTCACTTTCTCTAGGTCTACTGCAACTCCTGCCTCTGAGATAATATGACCCAGGAAGTGTATCTGGTCCATCCAAAAGTGTCACTTTGAGATCTTAGAATATAACTGATGCTCTCTCAGTGTACTCATTACAATCTCAAGATGGGTGGCATGGTTGTGTCGAGTGTGAGAGTACACTAAGATATTGTCCATGAAGACTACCACAAAATAATTCAGATATGGGTGGAACACACAATTCATCAGATCCATGAAAACTGATGGCGCGTTTGTGAGTCTAAACGGCATGACCAAGTACTCGTATAGACCATATATGCTCCGAAAGGCTGTAAGCGGTATGTCTGATGGTCTAACGCACAACTGATGATATATGGATCTCAAGTCAATCTTCAAGAACACTCGTACTCCTCGAAGTTGATCAAAAAGATCATAAATCCTTGGAAAGGGATATCGGTTCTTGACTGTCAACTGGTTCAACTTCTGATAATCCACACAAAGTCTGAGGGTACCATCCGCCTTCTTCGCAAACAGGACAGGCAAACCCTAAGGAGAAGTACTGGGTCGGATGAAACCCTTTTCCTGCAACTCCTCTAACTACCTCTTGAGCTCCTGTAATTCTGGATTAGACATACTATAAGGAGGAATGGACACCAGTGCCACTCCTGGAACAAGCTCAATAGATAATTCCACCTCTCGCTTCGGAGGTAGACCTGAAAAGTCTTCCGGGAAGACATCCCTGAAACGATTAACCACTGAAGGGAAATCCTTTGGACAAGTTCCCTGGTTATCTAGATATAGACTCGTAATCTGGGTTGTCACTCCACCTCTCTCATGATGCTTGGGTTCAGCTCGGCTTGCCTGGACATCCCATTCACCCTTGTATAGAAACTCTCTACCCTATGGTGATGTGAAACTCACCCTATGATGATAGAAATTCACAAAGGCTTGGAAGGGTACCAACCAGTCCATCCCGAGAATGACATCATAGGCTTTCATCTCTAAGATATAGTGGTCCCATAGAAAGTGACACCCACCAACCTCTAGGGGAAACTCCTTGCACTGACGCACACCTGTCATTCTAATTCCCAACGGAGTGTCTAGTGTCATGATATCAGAAGAAGAAGAAACATAGAGCCCAAGGCTCTCCACAATGGGCACAGATATAAAGCTATGTGTAGCACCAGTATCGCAAAGTGTAGAAGACAAAATAGAAGCAACTAGAATTGTACCTCTGACAGTGGAAGGTTCGGGATCCTGCTCCTGTTGGGTCTGTTTCACTGCATATGTCTGCCCAATGTTGCGGCCCTGTGACACAGCCTGGCTAACCTGAGCTGACCTGCCCTGCTGTCTCTGAGATCCTGGTGTCTGGCTACCACGACCATGACCACCACCCCAGCCTGAACATCCTGACGTGTTCCAATTCCCTGACTGGTAAGAATTTGTTGGCCCTGATCCTACACATAGAGTCTGCACAGAACCCCTCTCACTAGTTACTGGTGGAAACTCCCTACAAAAACACTAAAGATGGCCCACCTTATCGCAAGATCGGCACTCCAATGGGTCACGTGGACACTGAGTTCACTTGTACCCCTCTTTAACACAATGGTAGCATACTACCGGGCCACCTGAATAATTCTTCTGGCTAGTACTTCTACCCTGAGAGAAATCCATCTGCTTCTTCCTTTTACCAGTAGAAATAGTACCAGAAACTGGTGATGAACCACCCTGGCCTGCACCACTAGCTTCCCACAGGTTCTGTTCAGTAATCAGTGCCTGGTTCATAATAGCGTGGACTGTAGGCAACCTAAAAACATTCACCAGTGCTCAGATGTCATATCGAAGACCATCCTCAAAGCATATGGCCCTCAACGTATCATCACCCACCAGAACAGGTGAAAAACGGTGTAGCTCGGTGAATCGGGTAGAATAATCCATCACTGACATTGAGCCCTACTGAAAATTCATGAACTCTCGAGCTTGATCTTCCCTTAGTGTCTCTGGAAAGAAAACATCATAGAAGACTACCTGAAAATCTTCCCATGCCATGTCTCAGTGATGCTCATTCTGGGTGGTAACATCCCACCACCTCTTGGAGGAATCGCGTAGCATGTAAGTAGCGAGATTGACCCTCCTCCTAAGAGGCATCTCCAGATGCTCAAAAATCATCTGCAAAGAATCCAGCCATGATTTCGCAGCCTATGGTCTGCCATCCCCTGAAAACGTAGGCATATGCTACTGCTGGAATATACATGTCAGCTCTGCTATAGATGTGGAAATTAGCGGTGCTCCCTAGAAGGTCTGCATGAACCACATGAAACCTTCATGGAACTATGCATCCACGCCTACGTCCGGTATAATGGCTGGCACCACATCTGGAATTTCTGGAGGATCCACTGGTAGCCCATGGCCTACCATCTCTAGAGTATAATCGTTGCCTCTCTCTTAGCGAACAACTGGTGGTCATCTCGGTGGCATGTCTCTACAAGTTCAAACACACACCTTAGTTTAATTTATTGTAGAGGTTATTTTGTATGTTTAAGAGTGCCAATGAAAAGGAAAACAAAACCCACAAAAACTAGAAAAAAGAGACTACACGGCGTCTATAAGGTCTACACAGCGTGTACCCTTAAGCCCTTACATGGTCATGTTCTGATGTTGGTCTGGACGTGTCTCAACCCTTAGTACACGGTGTGTTACACCCGCACATGGTGTGAACACCACCCTATCTACCTAGCCACACTGCCAAGTCTACACAGTCTTCTACCGGTCAAGACTACACGGCGTGTCCCAACAGTACACAACATGCACTAGACGAGCTTCGCCGACCCATGTTGTTTGAGACACGGTCGGATACACAGATCACACTACACGGCGTGTTCCAGATGGACATGGTGTGTACTAGAAAGGATAACACTGACTCGTGTTGTTAGTTACATGGCCAGATTCCCAAATTACACTACACGGCGTGTTCGGAAGTGATACTTCATGTTTAAGCGAATATTTCTCTGTCCATGTTGTTAGTCATATGGGTGGACACAGGGTCAACATGACATGGCATGTACAGCCGGTACACGACGTGTTCCCTCTAGAGTTTTTCCCTCCTGTGTTTCTGCCTACACGGCCTATGACACGGTTAGAAACTACACGGCATGTACATAGGGTACACGGCGTGTAAAAAAATTATTTCTTCCCGAACAGAAGCATACATGGCGTGTGTTCATAGAACCACATGCCGTTTTGTTTGGGTTTCTGGACAGTACACCTCAGAAACTACTCCGGAGACCCTTTTTCTTTAATTTCAAGTGTCAGTATGCCAAATTCCAATATGTGGGGGCCCATACTCCCCACGAACCAAAGTTTATCACCCGGCCTTTCACATTATAGTACAAAACGCAACAAAAAGCTGGATCATGATCCGCTAAATTTTGATCCAAGAGAGCCCATACTTCTCAAGAACCAAAGTTTAGCATCCATAAACCCAACCGTAACATGTACCAATACCCTATCAATAGTAGGCATATCTAACAAGGTACTTATCACAACAGTATGAATTTTCTAGAACATCATCTATCACAACAACATGCAATTTCTAATGCACCTACATGGCATGGAAACTATGCATGACGTGTGATTCTAACATGTGCCTAAATGATGCATGAGATGGCATACCCTCATCTCATCAGGTTGCGACTAAATAGAACCCATTATAAAAATATATATAAACAGCACACCACAAGTGTGTCACCCAATGGTGAAAATCAGATCAACTGTAAAGTGAAAAATTAGTAAAATTGCAACACGGGGTAAATTGGCTTTTCCCTGTACACGGGTAAGCTACTCCCGGGCACAGCTTATTACCAAATTCCAATTCTGTCCTATCCTTGACTATAGGCTCCAAACAGTAAGTCAAAGAAAATAAATTCCTCTGATACCACTTTGTAACGTCCCAGATCTAGGTGCCACACAACGAGTGCCCCGAACCCGGTTGGTCACATGACCTCAAGCGCATTTCCCCAAACTCCAGAGGTTGTCGACTAGCAGTGAGGGCCTAGGTTTGATAGTGGGGAAACTATGCCCTCATTTGTCAAAGTATAGCGCAGCGGAAAAATATAAACATACCTAAAATCAGAAGCATTAAACAATAGAAAGATGAAAGGACAATGGTACTGAAGCAAAAGATAACCCACAGTCATACATATATGATGATATAATATGTCCTATTTCTAAGAAAGCAGTCAAAGTAGGATACACTGCAATCAAATACAATACAACACAAAGTACAGCGAAACAAAGCAAAACAGTGCAACAGGAACTCAGCTGTATCGCAAGCCTAAGCTCGGTCCCATGCTCCCCCACTCCTCTGCAATAATCAAGTACCTGTATAAGGACTCTTGCCCTTATCAATACCTGTAGCAATATAATCTGTTTGGGCCCAAGAGATGACCCAAACAGGGTGTGAGAAATAAATCCCAGTAGGCAACCACTAAAGGGCCATGCCCAACTGACAGTAAAAATGTGCAACAGCAGTGTGCAATAAAGAAATGAAGTAAGCTAGCAAGTACTCAAAAGCAGCTACTCCTACCAGTTCCATTACCATTTAATTATTATTTAAAAATTTAATATAATTGAATTATAAGTTCTGGAGACCTGGCCTCAGCCGAAAATCTCATGTACAGTGCCACAGAAAAACTACAACAGACTATCTATCAAATATAAGGTAATAACAATACCAATCCAATGCTTTAGCTTGGCAGGTATAACACAAGAAAACACCACAATGAATATTCAAGTGAACATTGCCCTCAGGCTAAACAGTACCTTGCCCTCAGGCTAATCAGAACCTTACCCTCAGGCGTACCAGATATTTCCCTCAGGCAAAGAATCTACTGCCCTCAGGCATAAGAAACATTTCCCTTAGGCGAATCGATACCTTTCCCTCAGGCGAATCAATACCTTTCCCTCAGGCAAATCAATACCTTTCCCTCAAGTGAATCAAAACACTGCCCTCAGGCTAAGAAAAACACTGCCCTCATGCTAAGAAAAACACTACCCTCAGGCTAAGAAAGTAACCGGGATGATCCCAAAGCATAAGAAAGTAATAAATATGTTTCCTCTGGAAAAAACTCAAAACATATTATCATTATAGCATACCCATAGGTATCCTGGCCAAACGGCTAAACAAGGGGAACGCACCCTCAGGGTGGCCCTGAATCAAGGCAACGATCCCAAACAGCATTTTATACATGTTCATTAGATTATCTATGTAATTATATATATCTTAATAGCTAAGGCCTCAGCCATAATACACCCCAAACATGGGCGCGTAGCATAACGGTACACAAAATCAACTCAACAATTGGAAATAAACACCAGACCACCTACCTCGATCTCCTCTGAGCGATATACGTGAACGATGCCTTTCGAAACAACCAATAAGGACGTAGATCTAGGATAAAAATTTATCCGTTCAAACTAAAATAACTTTCCTTAGGGAAATAATTTGAAGGAGAGGTTCAAGAAGAGATAAGAACTCACCCGTATGATTCAAACGAGATAGACGGTGAGGGAATCAGAGTCCCGGTGTTCGATCGGGAGCTCTTCCAAGTTACGACCTTCTATCTTGCGGCTCTTGTAGAGTCCTAAGGTTCCTCTACCGAAAGAGGAGGCTACTGCCTATTTTTAACAAAAAAAACGTAACTACACGGTGTGTACTCCCAAGTACCCAGCATGTACTTTCTTTTTAATTGTTCACTAGCAGCAACTCTCCACCGCCTTACTGTTCATAGGTTGATGGATTACATGGTGTGTAATACTAAGTACACGGCGTGTACTATCATTCCGTTGGTGGATACTCCCACCACATTACTGTTCACCTGCCGACTAATTACACGACATGTATTACTAATTACACGGCGTGTATTTAGTTTTTACACCCTGAATCACCGACAAGCCTACACGCCCTGTATTCTCATCCCACATGGCCAAAGTACATGGCGTGTAGAAAAGTACATGGCGTGTACCCATAAATTTGGTATTTTTCCCCCATTTTCCTTATTCTCTCAAAAACATTAAAGGAAGAGGAAAATAAGAAACTTTTACCTCAAGAATAAGAACCGGGCTCTTATAAGTACCCGGTGTGTACTTTCTGTTTTCGTACTTCGCTTTAGGCAACACTAGTGTAGAAAACGTTTTTTACGTCATCATTTTTTACGTCGGTTATATATAACCGACGTGATAATCTATGAAACGTGGTTTTTTACGTCAGTTATTTTATAACCGACGTAAAAAAACCAAAGCCCGGGGGGATTTTACATTGGTTATTTAATAACCGACGTAAAAAATGCGTCTTCTGAGACCTTTTTGACGTCGGTTATTTTAGAACCGACGTAACAAAACAATACACAGAAGTTTTTACGTCGTTTATACAATAACCGACGTAAAAAACTGTGATTTATGATGTATTATTTACGTCGGTTATTCCATAACCGATGTAAAAAACCAACACACGGATTTTATAACGTCGGTTATAAAATAACCGACGTAAAAAAAGCTGTATGTGATACATTTATAACGTCGGTTATTATAATAACCGATGTAAAAAATAGTTTATAACGTCGGTTATTAAATAACCGACGTTATAAAACATTTAAAAAATTAACAAGCCGTGTGGACTTTCATTTATGATTTTTCGATCGAACGTCTGGCGGGTCGTCTCTCTCGTGTGGTAAACCCTAATCGGCTCGTCGATCTAGCTGCATTAAACACATTTTTCCTTCATCGTTTATCATCCTTACTCTCCTTGGATCTATCATCTCAACTCGCAACACTCAAGTAAGCTTCCACGAATTTATTTCGTTCGTTTTTTTTTCGGATAGTCTATATTTCTGTTTTGCGTTTTTTGTGTTTAAACTAGGTAAGATTCTTCCATATCCAAATACATAAAAACCCATTTGAGGTGGTAACTTGGAACAACAAGATACACATAATTAAAACAATAATACTATGAGAAAATGTTAAAGTCCACCTACCTCATTCTCATACAGAACCGCTCAACACACATTTACCCTAGACGGCACTTGTCACGTCATTAGTCATCCACTTTCCCTATATGGTTCTCATAACCACACACATGGTCTTATAACCACCATCTTACCCTTTTTAGAACTTCTATTGTATAAATAATTACCTATAGAACCTCAAACTCAATCATCACAATGTAATCGATGCTTTTACCACTCCACTTTTCTCAAACATCCACAAGAATACCATATTACATTGGCATCCAACATTCCTTGAAAATCAACTAGAATGGACATACATATACCTTCCAAACATCAACTAAATACAACTTGGTTCTTACCCAACATCTGAACCCATTCCAAAAATGGATTTATCATTTAATAACATCAAATAGAGGTGGACTACAACACACTACATGTATTTATTTTAACTAGCTGAGGAGATACATCACTGACCAAATCATCATAGAAACACCAAACATTACTTTTTGCATGTACCTACTTAGCTATGATACCTTCTAACTGAAGTCACATAATCACCACCTAAATTCACCTAGTTGAGTCCATACCTGACTCTATAAAATATTCCAACACCGCTCCTCCATTTCATGCAACCTTCATCATTCCTCATTTCCCTGTCAACACCTATGACATTATTACCTCAGATCACTTTTTTTAATGACACTAAGCCCAATTCAATTGCTTTTCTCGATTAAACACCACATTTGTGCTCAATTCAATTGCTTATTTTTATACTATTTTATATGAGAATCTACTAGACATATAATGTAATGGCTATTGACCTCTATGTCCCTTCGATGCATCGCTATGTCTCATGATTCCAAATAAAAATGGCTTCTTCTGAGGGGTGGGGGTGTTGTCTAGAGGGTTTGGGTGTTGTCCAGGGGGTGGGGGGCTGTCCAAAGGGTTGGGGGTGTCCATTGGGGTGTCCAAGGGGGTAGGGGGTAGGGGTGGTGTTCAAGAGGGGTGGGGGTGGTGTCAAGAGGGGTGGGGGCTATCCAGGGGGTGGGGGCTGTCTAGAGGGTTGGGGGTGTCCAGGGGGGTGTCCAAGGGGGTAGGGGGTGGGGGTGGTGTCCAGAAGGGGTGGGGGTGCTGTCAAGAGGGGTGGGGGGGCTTTCCGAAGGGTTTGGGGTGTCCAAGGGGGGTCCAAGGGGGTGGGTGGGTGTGGGGGGCTGTCCAAGGGGGTGGGGGCCTGTCCAGAGGGTTTTGGGGGTTGTCCGGGGGGTGGGGGTGTTGTCAAGAGGGGTGGGGGGCTTTCCGGAGGGTTGGGGGGTGTCCAGGGGGGGTCCAAGGAGGTGGGTGGGTGTGGGGGCTGTCCAAGGGGGTGGGGGGCTGTCCAGAGGGTTTTGGGGGTTGTCCGGGGTGTGGGGGTGATTCTCAGGTTTACTCCATTTTCTCCAATTTTCTATCAACCATGTAGGCGCCATGGTTTTCTTTGATTAAATGGAATTTAAAACTATTATATCTAACTATATTTTGTTTTTAAAAATAATATTCAAGCATATTTTTTTAAATACCCATAGATTTGTTTTATATTTCAAAAAAAATTACATTCAAATTATGATTTTTTTCATATAAACATATATTTGTCTTATCTTAAAAGTATATATATATACTTTATATTTGTTATAGGTAATAATGAGTCGAAGTTGGATTACGGCACATCGAATGAGCAATGAATTTAAGGAAGGTGTTGATGCCTTTTTGGAATTTGCAAAATGAAATGTTCCAAGTAGTGACATTTTTTTCTGTCCATGCCTGAAATGTTTGAATATGAAGAAGTTGAAAAGTAGAGAGATAAAAGATCATCTAATTTGTCATGGTTTTAATCCGAGTTACAGCCCTTGGATTTGGCATGGTGAAACTGGATGGAATGTCACTGATGATGATGATTTTCAAGATGGTAACTCCGATGGAATTGAAAAAATGATTTGTGATATTGTAGCAGAACAAATTGAGATAGAACCGACAGTTGCGCGTCTATATGGTGATGCTGAAAAACCATTATATCCTGGTTGTATAGATTTTACGGTTTTGTCTGCGGTGTTAAGATTGATTAACCTGAAGGAGAAACATGGATGGAGTGACAGAAGTTTTATAGAACTGTTACAATTGATGAAAGACATTCTTCCACAAGATAAAGATCTTCCAGATTCACATTACAAATCCAAGAAAATATTGTGCCCGATGGGATTGGGATACAAGAAAATACATGCTTGTCCGAATGACTGCATTATATATAGGAAGGAATATGAATTTCTGTCAGAGTGTCCTAAATGTGGGACATCACGGTATAAGGTGAAAGAAAAATCACAGGGTGATGTAGAGATTACAAAGCTCCCTTCAAAGGTATTTTGGTATCTTCCTATAATTCATCGTTTCAAACGTTTATTTGCTAATTCACATGATGCAAAAAGGTTAAGATGGCATGATGATGAGCGGGTATGTGATGGAAAAATACGACATCCAGCTGATTGTCCACAATGGAAGAAAATTGATGCGCAGTATTCTACATTTGGAAATGAAATTAGAAATCTCAGACTAGGGTTGTGCACAGATGGAATGAATCCATACCGAACCCTCAGTAGCACACATAGTTCATGGCCTATTTTATTGGCAATTTACAACCTCTCTTATGAAGTTTGTATGAAGCGCAAATATTTCATGTTGAGTATAATGATCTCTGGTCCAAAGCAACCCGGAAATGATATTGATGTTTACTTGTCACTGTTGATTGATGATTTGAAACTGTTATGGGCTGATGGTATTAGGCTGTATGATTCTTATAAAATGGAATATTTTCAACTGCATGCAGTGCTTCTGTTCACTATAAATAACTTCCCAGCGTATGGAAATTTATCTGGAGACATTGTTAAAGGTCATAAAGCATGTCCAATTTTCGAACAACAGACGTCATATTGTCAATTGCATCATGGGAGGAAAACAGTGTACATGGGTCATCGAAAGTTTTTTCCTATGGATCACCCTTATAGAAGACTAAAAAAGGCATTCAATGGCTCACAAGAATTTGATACTGCTCCAAAACCTTTATCCCCTGATCTGTATTTTGAGAGGGTGAAAAACCTTGATGTGACATTGGGAAAGACACAGAAATCTGGTAATGAAAGACATATTTGGAAGAAAAGGTCAATATTTTTTGAGCTACCATATTGGAGGTATCATGAAGTTAAACATAATATTGATGTCATGCACGTGGAGAAGAATATCTGTGATTTTTTGATTGGAACATTCTTGGATATTAAAGGAAAGACAAAAGATTGGTTGAATGCAAGATTAGACTTACTATCAATGGGAATACGTTTGGATTTATCTCCCACTCCTAAAGGAAGAAGAACATTTCTTCCCCCGGCTTGTCATACATTATCAAAGAGGGAGAAAATTAGATTCTGTCAGTGTCTTCATGATATCAAAGTGCCTCAAGTTTATTCTTCTAATATAAAAAATTTTGTCTCATTGAAGGACTTGAAGTTGATAGGTATGAAATCAAATGATTGTCACGTCATGATGCAAAAAATTCTACCAGTTGCATTGCGTGGAATATTGCCCATTCGTGTCAGAAAGACTATAATGAAGTTGTGTTATTTTTTCAATTCAATTTGTAACAAGGAGATTGATGTGAATGCTTTGAACATTTTTGGAAAAGGATGCAATTTTTATACTTTGTCAATTGGAAATGTATTTTCCTACAACTTTTTTTGATATAATGGTGCATTTAATGATTCATCTGGTTCGAGAAATAAAGCTTTGTGGACCTATATATCTTCGTTGGATGTATCCTTTTGAAAGGTATATGAAAATATTAAAGGGGTATGTTAAAAATCCATATCGACCTGAAGCCTCCATTATTGAAAAGTATATTTCTGAGGAGGTAGCAGAGTTTTGTACGAGCTACTTGGATGCGGAGCAACACATAGGTTTGCCTCCATCTCGCCATGAACGAGTTAATAATGAGGGAAAGGGGATTCGTGGCTTGAAAGTCAAATTATTGTCAACTGAACAGATGAAGAAGTTATAATCATACATCTTGAATAACAGAGCTGATGCTCAACCGTATATCACATTGCATATTAATGAGTTGAAACAATATCATCCAAAGAATAAAGAAATGTGCATTTTGAATGAGAACAACAAAACTTTTTTTTCATGGATTAAAAAGACTTTTCTTGGTAGATCAGATGTATCAAAGACATTAAAATGGATAGTGGGTGGTCCATTTTTAAATGTGATAACATGGTCCGGTTATGACATTAATGGTTATACATTTCATACGAAAGCTCAGGACAATAGAAGTGCAGTTCAAAATAGTGGTGTATTGGTGTTTGCAGAAGCAATGCATTTTTCGAGTGCTAAGGACAAAAACCCAATTTCTACATCAAGTGCATATTATGGAGTGATTGAAGACATATGGGAGGTTGATTACTTTAAAATTAAAGTTATTATTTTTAACTATAAATGGTTTATCGGTAACAACAGTGTCAGACACGATGAATTTGAAATGACACTTGTTAATCTGAATAGATTGGAAGAAACAACTGATTCTTTTATAATGGAAACACATGCAAAACAAATTTTCTATGTAGTAGATCAATCAGATATGCAGTGGGCTATTGTTTTACAAGGGAAAAAACAATATGTTGGTGAGGATGAACTTGATGAAGATGTTGATTTATGTGAGATCCCTACTTCCATGGAAATATTAACAGAACATAATGATGAACATGTTGAAGACATGGTTTGTGCCATAAGGAACGATCACAAAGAAGGAATTTGGGAAAATAATCCATTTGTACATTCCTAAAATTACAGGTAACATATGTTCATTTCTTGTTTACATTTATTTTTTTCATAAATGTTAGATATTGTAAGTTTTTTATTTATTAAAACATGTTTTAAAACAAAATAAGTATAAGTTTTTGTTTGTTTTAAGTTTTTTTAGTTTACTTTATCATGTTTATAACCATTAAATGAATTATATATCTATTATTTTTGTTCAGTGACAATTAATTTACCATGTTTACCATGTTTACCATGTTTACCAAGTTTACCAAGTTTACCATCTTGACCATCTTTACCATCTTTACCATCTTCACCATTGTTTAACATGATTACCATATTACCAATGTTTACTATTACGTAACTTAGTACACTTTTCTATTTTCTGATTACATTAGTATTAAAATATTTGAATTTTTATATTTGTGAACTGATGTTTGTTTTTTTTTATTTGAAGGATAATGACAGATCATTCAGTTGATCAACCACGTGATTCTGGATATGAGAATATTGCTGGTCATACCTCTGGGGATGAACATTCACATGCTCCTATTACGACAAAGAGTTCAAAGGTTGGTAAACGTGGGTGCACACATTTACCAAAATTATCAGTTGCCCGTACGCAGGATCAGAGGATAGTCATTTAGTTTGATGATGATGATATTCCTAGAGGTCCGAATGCGAAAGATTTTAAGAGTTTTGTAGCAAATCAGGCCAAGAGAAAAGTAAGCATTCTGTATGATGATTGGAGAAGTGTGGATAAAGCGATAATCTCTCAGTTGTGGGAGACTATTTTGGTAAGATCTTTTGTCATTGTTTGACTATTCTTTTAATGTTTCTAGTATATATAATATGTTTAACCTCTTCTTTATCAGATGACATTTGATATTCCGGACACTGGAGGAGTCAGGAAGAAATGCTTATCGTTGGCTTCCAGGAGATGGAGGGATTTCAAATCAACCCTCTCATCTGATTTCATTTATGGTCATAGGAGTCATGACAATCCATGTCGTATATATCCTTTTATAGATGAAGACACATGGAGATAGTTTTTTGAAAGTAGAAGAAAAGAGTCATTTCTGGTAAGGGCAATGTAAAATTTTATAAACTTTCTTATATAAATGATTTTATTAATGTTTTGTTAATGATTTATTATTCTTAAATTACGGAAAACAAGGAAATATCATCAGGAGATCCAATCTAAAAATGTATACCCTCATAGTTTATCTCGGGGAGGGTATGCATTATTGGAAGAACAAATGATGGCGGAAAAATTTCAACAACTAAGAGCTGAGTCTTCAAGCTCTGGAGAGGTGGCCCCTCCATCCCCTCCATCTAGACATGAAAAATGGAAGAGAGCTCAGAAGGAAAAAAAGGGCAATATCTTTCGGATGAATCGAGAATCGTAGCTGAGAGGATTGTAAGATATTTATTTTATTTATTTAATTTAACTATTCTCTTCATATAATTTCAATCATTACAGAAATGTTCAATTAATTAATACAGGACTCTCTTGAGGAGCAGAGTTCATAGGGGACATTTACAGCTACTGGGAGGGAAGATATTTTATCTGCATCATTGGGAAGGCCCGAACATCCTGGTCGTGTAAGAGGATATCCGGCAGGTGTATCGGTAAGAAAAGTGTTTCCACGTTCTTCAACTTCTAACGTTGAGGGGGTTTATAAAAAAAATAGAATCCTTGGAGGCTAAAGTTCATAATATTAATGTGACGATGGAGGACAATATTAGAGCGTCGGTTCAGTCTATGTTTGCAGAAATGCAAAGACAATTTCAGACTGCAGCTCCCACTCCTCCACCTCCCCATGCAGACCCCATTATTTATCCTCCACCTCCGCTGGTAGCTTCCACTCCCCCACCTCAGCCTGTGGACCCCATTTTTTATCCTACTCCTCCGTCACAGCTTCCTACTTATTGTGAGTTGTATGTTGATGATTCTCAACATCGTATAGTAGCATATGGGTTGGTATATTGTATAGGAGATACAATTAATCATCAAAAATTAGAGGTATAGAATCAGAGGGTCACTATACAGGATATTATAGATAGATCAGTTAGGGTACCAATACCTACAGATGAGGTGGCAACAGTTGGACAGAGTATCGGCTATTTTTTAATTTGGTCATCCAGACTTCTTCGACTCATTACCATAGAGGTATGAATGTTATATCTTTTATTTTATTTTTTTATTAAAGTTGTTTTATCATTTGAAAACTAATATATTTTTTAATTTATTTTTACAGGAATACTTCAAAGGTAAAGAAATACTGTATAGACAACAACAAAGACAAATAGATATGACATCAGATACAGATTCTAGTAGTCTTTACAGATTGTCAAGATATTCAAATTTTTTGGCAGGTCATTATGAGTTTCCAATGGAAGATCATATTTTTGGATGTGAAATAAATGTGGGGATTATGAAAAGTGATATCATGGAGCTTGTTACTGGAGATAAGTTGGGCATCAACGTGGTGAAAATTTTTTCCATGTAAGTCTTAACACCTTTTCCCTGCGTTATATTTATTAAAAATGTATACTTATGTTTGTTTTGTATTAGGTATCTTTATAAAATTTGTGAGAGGAATGAGTTGACATATTTATATGGATTCATGGACCTGCAATTGATTTCCCCTGAAGCATGTGCATTGAATGAGGAACAAAGAATGGTTTATATTGCTGAAAGACTTGAAAAGAATATAGTCACACAATGTTGGATGATGCATTTTTGTGAGAGGTATGAAACACATTTCTCTCAAAGAGTTAATTATCTTTTAACATAAAAAACCACTAACGTTAAATTTTCTTTTATTAGTGATCATTGGATGTTAGGGGTTTTTTTCCCAAGGGAGAAAACACTTTATTGGATATGCTCTGTCCATGATGATGTGCGGGAAAGTTTTAAGAATATATTGGAAAAGTAAGTTTCAATTTCTCAATAGTTTTATATATTATAATGAATTTTAAATTTACCCCATTCGTATTATTTTCTAACAGTGCATGGGCCTACTTTCGAAAAAATGCAAAGAAAAAGAGTGAAAAGATCAAATATGTAAAGGCGAAGGTAAATATATATTTATAATTTGTACTTTTTGATTTATTACATAAAAATAATATATTGAATTTACACTCATTCAAACAGAATTTTCATGAACAACAAGGCATCATCGAATGCGGATATTATATGTTAAGATTTATGTATGAAATAATAACAACTGGGACAGTTGTGAATTTTGACCTGGTACGATTTCCTCTTAAAATTTTCCATAATATTTCAATTTGATTTATTCATTATACACGTTAACTACTTTCCTTTTCATTTGTAGCTTTTTGATGACCCTCAACCCTATACTGCTGAAGACATCAAACACTTACAAGTGGAGTGGTCAAATTATTTTACAGGTTTGATTAAATTTTAGTTGTTTGTAATGTAAAATGTAATTTTGAACATTGTCGTTGTAATTGTGTATTTGGTAGTTGTTTAGGTTGTATTTTGTTTTTTTTTAAGTTGACAGTGTAAGATTTTAATGTTATATATGTGAATGTTTAATTTTGCTCTACTTCTTGTTTGTTCTACTTATGATGGTTTTTCTGGTATGGATTTTGGTCTATGGGGAGGGGTTCCAAGGGTGTGGGGGTGTGTTCAGTGGGGTTGGGGGGTGTCCAGGGGTCTGGGAGAGCTGTCCGGTGGGGTGGGGGGGAAGAACAGGGGGGTGGGAGGGCTGTCCAGGGGTGTGGAAGGGCTGTCCAGGGGGTGGGGGTATACATGAGGGGGGGTGTCCAAGGGTGTTTGGGGCTTTCCAGGGGTGTGGTGTTGGATCCAATGGGGTGGGGGATATCAATTGGGGTAAGGGGGTGTTGTTCAGGAGGGTGGGGTTGTCGAGGGGTGTTTGGGGCTATCCAGGGGGTCGGGGGGTAGTCCAGGGGTGTGGTGGGGGCTCCAATGGGGTGGGGGAGGGCTGTCCAGGGGATATACATGAGGGTGGGGAGGGGTCTCAAGGGTGTGGGGGTGTCTGGTATGGATTTTGGTCTATGGGGAGGGGTTCCAAGGGTGTGGGGGTGTGTTCGGTGGGGTTGGGGGTGTCCAGGGGTTTGGGAGGGCTGTCCGGTGGGGTGGGAGGGCTGTCCAGGGGTGTGGGAGGGCTGTCCAGGGGGTGGGGGTATACATGAGGGTGGGGGGGGTTGTCCAGGGGTGTTTGGAGATTTCCAGGGGTGTGGTGGGGGCTTCAATGGGGTGGGGGCTGTCAAGTGGGTGAGGGGGTGTTGTTCAGGAGGGTGGGGTTGTCGAGGGGTGTTTGGGGCTGTCCAGGGGGTCGGGGGGCAGTCCAGGGGTGTGGTGGGGGCTCCAATGGGGTGGGGGAGGGCTGTCCAGGGGGTATACATGAGGGTGGGCACTACAATGGGGTGGGGGAGGGCTTTCCATGGGGTATACATGAGGGTGGGGGATGTCTAGTGGGGTAAGTTTTATATGTTATCAATGTAAATGTTTAAATTCGATCTCCTTCTGTTTTTGTGGTATGATTTCTGGATTTGTTTTCTGGTTTATTCCGGGGGAGAGCAGATGACTGCATTCTATTTTTAAAAAAAAAAATTGGTTTATCACGTCGGTTATGAAATAACCGACGTGATAAAAGGCCTGGGAAATGGTTTATCACGTCGGTTATTAAATAACCAACGTGCTAAAAGGCTTGGGAAATGGTTTATCACGTCGGTTATTAAATAACTGACGTGCTAAAAGTCCTGGGAAATGGTTTATCACGTCGGTTATTTATTAACCGACGTGAGAAACCCCCCCCCCCGGACTGTTTTATCACGTCGGTTATATAATAACCGATGTGATAAACCTTCTCCCAGGAGTTTATCACGTCGGTTAATTAAAAACCGACGTGAAACACGGGGGGGGGGGCTGGGTTTATAACGTCGGTTATTATATAACCGATGTGATAAACCCCCCTCCCCCCCGGTTTATCATGGCAGTTATAAAATAACCGATGTTCTAAACCAGTCCGGGGGGTTTCTCACGTCGGTTATTTATTAACCGACGTGATAAACTATTTCCCAGGCCTTTATTCACATCGGTTATGAAATAACCGACGTTATAAACCCTTCCCGTTTTCTTTATCATGTCGGTTATAAAATAACTGACGTGATAAACATCGCGATATTATGTTTTTGACGTCGGTTTTTAAATAACCGACGTAAAAAACGTTATTTATAACGTCGCCCGTATTAACGTCGGCTAGAAACCGACGTAAAAATGAAAAATAACCGACGTAAAAAACGTTTTCTGCACTAGTGAAACCTCCAAGTCACCCCCACACGGCCGTGTGTGTGGCCACTACACGGCCATCACATGGCTACCTGTGGTAACCTAGTACACAGCGTGTACTCATAAAGTAAACGACGTGTACTTTGGAAATTTCCAGAAATTCCTCTTTTTATCAAAAACGACCGGAAAAGGAAAACATACCTGAAAAGAAGATCTGGGTTCTTACAAACTTCCCCCCTAAAATAAATTCATCCCCAAATTTCCCTAGAAAGGCAGCGTAGAAGAAGAAACCCCGAACAGCTCTGGCTACTGTGCTCATACATCGGCCTCCCTCTCCCAAGTCTCGTCTTGTACTCGCCCGTGCTGCCATAGCACCCGTACCAGAGGAACAGACCGGCCATAGAGAACCTTCGTACTGTGATCAACAATCTGGATATGATGCTCCTCAAATGACGCATTCACTTAAAGCTCAACCTCCTCAGTTTGAAAAACATGAGACGGGTCTGAAAAGTAACGTCGGAGCTGAGAAACATGAAAAACTTCGTGCATAGCCCGGTACCTCTGGGGTAACTGCAACCGATAGGCAACTAGACCAACTATCTCTACAATATCAAACGGCCCGACGTACCTCGGTGAAAGCTTACCATGTCTCCTAATTCTTCTGTGCCCCAACCTTGGTGTGACACGCAGGAAAACCTAATCCCTAACCTCGAACTCCAGAGGTCATCTCTGCTGATCAGTATAAGACTTCTGTAGAGACTATGCAGTAGCCATCCTCTTCCGAATCAACTCTATCTGCTCTGTGGTCTCCTGAACAAGATAAGGTCCCAGCAAAGCTGCCTCTCCTACCTCCAGCCAACATAAGGGTGATCAGTATGGCCTACCGTACAAATCCCCATAAGGTGTCATCTAAATAGTTGCTTGAAAACTATTGTTGTAGGCAAACACCGCAAGAGGTATGTGCTTCTCCCAAGAACCTCCAAAATCCAGGATACATGCTCGGATCATGTCCTCAAGCACCTGGATCATTCACTCGGACTTACCATCTGTTTGGGGGTGGTAAGTTGTACTCAAAAGTACCTATGTACCCAAATCCTTCTAAAGCCCCTGCCAGACCTGAGAAGTAAAATGGGCATCCCTGTCTGAAACAATGGAGTGTGGAACTTCATCCAGACGTACAATCTCTCAGATGTACAACCTTATCATCTCATCAACACTGGTGGTCTCCTTGATCGGAAAGAAGTGATCAACCTTCATGAGTCTGTCAATGAAAATCCAAACTACATCATTCCCTCGAGGTGACCTCGGTAAACCTGTCATGAAATCCATCGCGACATCATTCCAGTTCCACTCGGGAATGGGTAACTACTGCAAAAGCCCTGCTGGCCGCTAATGCTCCGCCTTCACCTACTAACAGGTGGAACACCTCATGACGAAACCAGCAACATCTCTCTTCATACCTGGCCACCAATACTGACAGTGTAGATCATGATACAATTTGGTGACACCAGGATGAACTGCCCAAACTGAGGAATGAAAGTCCCACATCAGCTCCTCGGGTATGTCTATTGGCACCCATACGCGCCCCTAGAAACGCAAGATCTCATCCTTGCCTATGGCCCATCCAGGAATAGGTTCCTCTCCTGACACTCTCTACCGTAGGACTAGGCCTTCAGAATCTGATAGCTTCCTCATTCGAACTCGATCAAGAAGAGTAGAGGTGATAGCTACAGAAGAAAGAAATGTCTGCCCTTGTCTGTCGTGCACCTCCAAATGCATCTCAGAGAACAGATCCATAAGCTGCCACTCACTGCTGGCCTCCTGAACTGCTTTTATCTGAGTCCTCCTGCTCAATGCATCATCCACTGTGTTTCCCTTCCCTAGTGTATAGGCAAGCTCAAAGTCACAGGATTGAAGGTACTCAACTCGCCTTCGTAGTCTCAAATTCAGATCACGCTGAGTGAAGATGTACTTGAGACTCTTGTGGTTAGTGAAAACCAAAAAATGCTCTCCCAGAAGATAATGTCTCCAACAGTATAAGGCATGAACAATTGCCGCTAACTCGAGATCGTGCGTCAGGTAATTCCTCTCATGTGGCCTCAACTGTCGAGACCTGTACGCAATGACTCCTCCCTGCATAAGCACAGCTCCTAGCCTGATACCTGAGGCATCACAGTAAATAGTATATCCCTTGCCCGGCTTTGGAAATACTAGTATCGGTGCTGAATTCAACCTCCCTTTCAACTCCTAAAATGATGACTCGCAACAATCTGACCACAAGAACTTTTCACCCTTCTTAGTCAGACTCTTCAGTGGTGATGCTAAGCACGAAAAGTCTTGAATGAAACGTCTGTAGTATCCAGCCATCCTTAGAAAACTCTGTACCTCAAAGACGTTCTTCAGATTCTCCCAGGAATCTACTACTCTCACTTTCTCTGGGTCTACTGATACTCCTGTCTCTAAGATAACATGACCTAAGAAGTGAATCTGATACATTCAAAAGTATCATTTTGAGAGCTTAACATATAATTGATGCTCTCTTAGTGTACTCAAAATTATCTCAAGATGGGTAGCATGGTTGTGTCGAGTGTGAGAGTACACAAAGATATCATCCATGAAGACCACCCTGAAAGAATCCAAGTAGGGATGGAACACTCAGTTCATCAGTTCCATGAAAACTATCGGTGCGTTCGTAAGATTGAACGGCATAACCATATACTCGTATAGACTATACCTGCTCTGGAAGGCTGTGATAGGTATATCATATGGTCTAACGCGAAACTGATGGTAACCAGATCTCAGGTCAATCTTCGAGAACACTCAGGATCCTCGAATCTGATCAAAGAGATTATCAATCCTAGGAAAGGGATATCGGTTCTTGACCATAAACTGGTTCAACTTCCGATAGTCTACACAAAGCCTGAAGGTACTGTCTACCTTCTTCGCAAACAGGATAGGTGAACCCCAAGGAGAAGTACTGGTTCGGATGAAACCCTTTTCCTGAAACTCCTCCAACTGCTTCTTGAGCTCCTTCAACTCTGGTGTATCCATTCTATAAGGAGGAATGGATACCGATGCCGCTCTTGGAACGAGCTAAAAAGAAAAGTCTACCTCTTTTTTTAGAGGCAAACCTAAAAATTCATCTGGGAAGACGTCCCTAAAACGATCCACCACTGGAGGAAAGTCTAACTATGAAGTCCCCTGGTCATTCAGGTATAGACTAGAAATCTGGGCTATAACTCCCCTCAGCCCCTGATGCTCGGGTCCTGCTCTGCTCTCCTGGACATCCCACTCACCCCTATGAAGAAACAATCTACCCTCTGGTGTTGTGAAACTCACCCTGTAGTGATAACAGTCAATGACTTCCTGGAAGGGAACTAACCAGTCCATCTCGAGAATGAAATCATAACCTGTCATCTCTAAGACATAGAGGTCCCATAAAAAGTGACATCCACCAACCTCTAAAGGGAAATCCCTGCACTGACGTACACTAGTTGTTCTCATCCCCAATGGAGTGTCTAGCGTCAAGATATCAGCAGAAGAAAAGATGAAGAAACCAAGGATCTCCATGATAGCAACAGATATAAAGCTATGGGAAGCCCCTATATCAAAAAGAGAAGAATCTAAAACTGAGGCTACTAAGATCATACCTTGAAATGTAGAGGTTCCAGGATCCTTCTCCTACTGGCTCTGCTCCACCGTAAAAGTCTGACCTACACCGCGACCCTATGACCCTACCTGACCACTCTGAGCTGATCCACCCTGCTGTCGCTAAAAGACTGGCGACTGACTGCCACGGCTACGACCTCCACCTTGGCTTGAATGGCCAAAAGAAATCCAGTTCCCAGACTGGTGAGAAACTAGTGGCACTGCTCCCGAATGAGGAGTCATCGAAGAACCCCTGTCACCGGCTGCTAGTGAGAAGGTCTGACAGAAATGCCAAAGGTGACCCATATTTCTGTAAGATCATCACTCCACTGGGTCTCTCGAGCAATGTGGACTCGTATGACCGCTCTTTCCGCACTGGTATCACACCACCTGGCTACCAGAAGATGCATTCCGCCTACTCTGATCTCCACATGCAGTCTCCCGGCGGCACTTCCTGTTATCAGTAGGAGGAATACTAACTCTGGATGCTGAACTGCCCTGGCTCACAGCTCCATAATATCTCAAATTATGCTCTGTAATCAGCTCCTAGTTGATGATAGAGTATATAGAAGTCAACCTAAATATGTTCACCTGGGATCGGACATCCTGCATGAGACCGTCCTCAAACTTCCATGCCAAGAACAACTCATCTCCCCCTAGAAAGGGTGTAAAGCGCTACAGCTCAGTGAAGCGAGAGGAATACTCCATAACAGAAAGATTAACCTTCTCCAGACTCATGAACTCTCAGGCTCGATCGGCCCTCAAGGTCTCCAGATAGAATTAATCATAGAAGATGCACTGAAACTCGTCCCAAGCCATATTCTGTTGGTGTCCCGCCTGTGAGACCACATCCCACCACCTCTTGGTGGAGTCTCAAAGCATGTATGTATCGAGCTTCACCCTCCTCTCTGGAGATATCTCCAGATGCTCGAATATCATTAGCATGGATTCTAGCCATGAGTCTGTAGCCTGGGGTCCTCCATCCCCTGAGAAAGTGGGAGGATGCTGCTGCTAAAAGACCCGCGTCAATTCTGCCATCGACGGGGCAGGAGACGGCGCTCCCTGAAAGGTCTGCATCATCCTCATGAAACCCTCTCTGAACTATGCATCAGTACCTGTGTCAGGTACAATGTTTGGTTCCAAGGCTGGCACAACTGGAGGATCCGCTAGAAGTCATTGATCATCCATGTCCAGTGTCTGATCACTGCCTAGAAACTGGCGTACAATTGGAGGACGTCTCGGTGGCATGACTCTGCAAGGTCAAGCGCACACCTTAGAACAAGATTATCAAGGACTGTAAGTTAGAAGCACAAGAATGTAATAGGATAAAGAAAGCATTCAAGTTTTACAAAACACAGATACACTGCGTGTATGTCAACTACACAGCATGTACTTGAATCTTTTTTTCCCTACCCGAGTTCCCTTACACGGCTAAACCACGCGGTTTCTCCTAGAATGAGACTACACGGCGTGTTTGTGTTAGACACTACATGTACTATATGAGCTTCATCGACCAGTGTTTTTAGTGACACGGTCGGATACATGGCTCACACCACACGGTGTGTTCCAGGTGGACATGGCATGTACATGAAAAATTTCACCAACCCGTGTTGTTAGTCACACGGGTGGACACAGGGTCAACACCACATGGCGTGTACAACAGGTACACAACATGTTCCCACAAGAATTTCCCTATTCCATGTCTCTTCCCACACGGCCTTCGAAGCGGTTAGAGACTACACGGCGTGTACATACGGTACATGGTGTGTACTTAAGGAAAACAGTTTCTTCCTGAACAGAAGAACACATGGCGTGTAGTCAAAACTACATGGCGTGTATTCTAGGTTTTTCCAAACAGTAAGTCTCAGAAACTACTTCGGAACCCAGAAAAGCACTGAAATGAACATTGAAAGCGCCAAATTCTTATTTGTGAGGGCCCATACTCCCTGTGAATCAAAGCTTGACATCTTATACAAGTTTTAAACAAGGTAAACAAACTAATGATCCACCAAATTCCTATCCATGAGTTCCCATAACACCTCAAGAACCAAAGATTGGCATTCATTCAAACAAAACCTTACCCAAAAAATACTCTATCAAACAGTAGGTATTTTATCAATTCATCTATCACAACAGCATGCATATTCAACACAACATCTATCATAACAACATGCAATTGCTAATTCACCCTAAATGGTATGGAAAGAATGCATGACATGTGATTACTAGCAAGTGCCTATATGATGCATGAGATGGCATACCCTCATATCATCGGGTTGTGACATAAATAAAACCACAAAAACATCAATGTAATAGTACAAAACATATGAGTCACCCAACAGTGAAAATCAAATCAACCGTAAAATTGAAAAACTAGAAAAATTGCATTAAACGAATTAGATTGGCTTTTCCCTATACACAGGTTAGCTACTCACAAGCACAACTTATTACCAAGTACCTATTCCATCCTATCCCTGGATAAAGGCTCCAAACAGTAATTCAAGAGAAAATAATTCCTCTGATACCACTTTGTAACGTCCCGGTTCCGGAAGCCGACCAGAGACGCCCCGTACCCGGTTGGTCACATTGCCTCAAGTGCATTTCCCCGAACGCTAGAGGCTTCCGATTAGCAGCGAGGGACTTGGGTCTGATAGTGGGGAAACTATTCCCTCATTGGCAGAGTAACACAGTGGAGGTAAAATAGATATACAATAGTGGAAGCTGTATAATCATGAAAAAGTGAATAGTGGTAGACTAGAAATAATAAACTATAGCACACATATATATAAGAATGATACATGATACATGTGTCTAGGAAATTATCCAAACAAATCACAATGCTGGAATACAAATAGTACTAAACTAAATTACAAAAGAAAAAATAGATAACATAACCTCAGCATTGTAAGCCTCAACTTGGTCTCATTCTCTCCATCTCCACATCACTCAAGTACCTGAAGTATAAGGGTGCTTGCCCTTATCTATACCTGCAGCAATATAATCTGTTTGGTCCCAAAAGCATGGCCCAAATAGGATGTGATAATAAATCCTAGTAGGCAATCACCACAAGATCTGTGCCTAACAGTCAGTGAATATTTGGCAGGAAATACACAAAAGAAGGCAGTAAACAAGGAAGTACTCAGCAGTAACCAATCCAATAGTTTCAAATCATTCAGTTTCATATATCAATTAAATAGCTAAACAAGCAGTAAAACACAAACAAGTAACCCTCTAGGAAGTACTCACAACCTATCCCCTCTGGTTCAGTCATAAGAAAAAATATAAAGACTTCTGAGGAAGCACTCACAGTCAATTTCCCTTATAGTCAAAAGTGATTCAAGACTCTCTGAGGAAGATCACATAATCAATTCCCCTTATAGTATAAGGTATTCAAGGACTCTCTTAGGAAGCTCACACGGTCAATTCCCCTTATATCCCCAAGTGGTCAAATACTCTCTGAGGAAGCTCACTCGGTCAATTCCCCTTATAGTCTAAAAATGGTTCAAAGACTCTCTGAGGAATCTCACTCGATCAATTCCCCTTATATTCTAAAATGGTTCAAAGACTCTCTGAGGAAGCTCACATGGTCAATCCCCCTTATAGTCTACTATATCAGGTTCTCACGGCCCTGTGTAAGTCAAACAAGCATAGTAGTGCAATATGGCCAAAGTAAACCTCCTGAACTACTTGGCTAAATATTCTATAGCATATCAAGCATGTCAGATAACAAGAATCACATCATCCTATAACTCGGCATGGAAAAGCATGGTAGGGTGTCCTAAGAGGCTAAATAGGACCAACAGTCGTACACAGAACAAAGCATGGGAAAACACATCCAAGACAAAGCAATAAACCCTATTCATATCCAATTAACCTCTACGCAAGCATACAAGCATGGAAGGCAATTAACAAGGGTAAAACGGTAAATATGCAATACCTCGTTCAAGGGTATTAGGAAAAATTGCACATATTACTCAAAGACTTTCAACAGAAAGGCCCAAACCACCGACCTCAGCGTTGGGAGATCACTATACGTGAACCTCAATCCTTGAATCACCCAAGAACACCATATATCTACAAAAACATCTAAAACGTTCAATAGAGGATAACTTGAGAAAGAAGGGTAATCATGAAACAAAGCTCAAGCAGAAGGGAGAGATTACCGAGGCGATCCCAATACAATCAATGGTGGTCGAATCGGAGATCGGATGCTCGGTCAGGGTCTAGGAGGAAGATCACGGCCATACGGGAGCTCTTGGCCGAACGAAACATAGAAGAAGGGTGTTTTGTCGATTAGATGCGACCCCAGTCCGTTTAATGAAAAAAAAGAAAATACACGGTGTGTACTTTTGAAGTACACGGTGTGTACTTTCCATTTCCGTACTCCACTTTAGGAGGCCTCCAAGTCACCCCCACACGGTCGTGTGTGTGGACACTACACGACCAGCACACGGCTACCCGTGGTAACCTAGTACACGGCATGTACTCATAAAGTACAGGGTGTGTACTTTGGAAATTTCCAGAAATTCCTCTTTTTCTCAAAAACAACTAGAAAAGGAAAACATACCTGAAAAGAATATCCAGGTTCTTACAGGGGTGTCCAGGGGGGTGGGCGGGCTATCCACAGGGGTGGGGGGTTGTCCACAGGGGTGGCGGGGCTTTCCAGGGGGTAGGGGGTGTCCAGGGGGTGGGCAGGCCATCCATGGGGGAGGGGGCTATACAGGGGTGGTATAGGGTGTCCAGGGGGTACGGGGTGTCCTGGGGGATGAGGGGGTGTCCGGGGGGGTAGAGGTGTCTGGGGGGTGGGGGTGTCCAGGGGGTGGGCGGGCTTTCCACGGGGTTGGGGGGCTTTCCAGGGGGTAGGGGTGTCCAGGGGGTGGGTGGGCTGTCCACGGGGGTGGTGGGGCTGTCCAAGGGGTACGGGGTGTCCAGGGGGTGGGTGGGTTGTCCACAGGGGTGACGGGGCTGTCCACGGGGGTTGGGGTGTCCAGGGGGCGGGTTGTCCACGGGGTTGGGGGGCTGTCTGTGGGGGTAGAGGGTGTCCAGGGGGTGGATAGGCTATCCATGGGGGTGGTGAGGGTGTCCAGGGGGTACGGAGTGTCTAGGGGGGTGAGCTGGATGTCTATGGGGTGGTGGTGCTTTCCAGGGGGTAGGGGGTGCGCAGGGGGGTGGGCGGGATTTCCACTAGGGTGGGGGGGCTGTCCAAGGGGATGGGGGTCGAGTGAGGATGGGGGTTGTCCGGGGGGTGGGGGCTGTCCAGGGGGTCGGGGTGTCCAGGGGGTGGGGGTGTCTGGGGAGTGGGGGTGTCCGGGGGGTGGGGGTATCCAGGGGGTGGGGAGTGTCCAGGGGGGTGGGCGGGCTGTCCATGGGGGTGGGGGTTGTCCAGGGGGTACGGTCTGTCCACGGGGGTGGGGCGATGTCCACAGGGGTGTGACTGAGATCTATGAGATTTAATTGGGTTGTCATTAATTTATGAAAAACAAACAATAGGTGTTAAGGATTAAAGCAATATTTTTTAGTGAAAATCCAATTTGGTAGGATTGGTGACTTGATAACATGATGGTATCAAGTTTGCAATTGGAAAATGTTGGGGCATTGGATTCTGGTGGAAGGAATACGGGTTAGTGAATATCTATAGGTAGTTATTAGGAATGATATGATGTATGGTAATGAGTTTGTAAGGATTTTCATCATCATGGCATGATGATTAAGGGTTTTTTCCTATATGAAGTTGTATGGATTCCTCAATATTTTTTTCATCATAACATGAATTGAATTTAGGATTTCATTAGAAGGTGAAGTCTAGATAGAATCACTATTCATTTAATACATGGATAGGTAGG